>MJUT01003539.1:97471-130975 GCA_002080005.1 Gigantidas platifrons | reverse complement strand
TTTCTGCAGCGTGCATCAATGACTGAACAAAGACTTACAGGATTAGCATTGATGCACATACATTATGATATAAAGGTTGACCTAGAACTAGTGGTAGATAATTTTGCAAAAAGAAATCCAAGGAAAATGGAACTTAAAAACCTGATTTTTAACTGCTAATCAATTCATTTCAATCATATGTCTAACTGAACATTTTAAATATAATTTTTTCTTATATTTTGAAAATACCTTCTGCATCAATTTATTATATCCCTCGCAACGAAGTTGGTATACTGGTTTCACCATGTCCGTCGGTCTGTCCATCCGTCTATGTCGTACGATAACTTAAGTTGTGTTTCTTAGAATCTTTTAAAATTCTATCAGCTGTTTACTGGTGAAGAGAGGGGGATCCCTTTCATTTTTGACGATTTTCACTTTTGCCGTTCCAGAGTTATTGGACTTGATATGACGGAAAATAGGATTTTTACCCTATGTCGTATGATAACTTGAGTAGTGTTTCTCAGAATATTTTGAAATTTTAGCAGTAGTTTATTCATGAAGAGAGAATGGTCTCTTTCATTTTTGATGATATTCACTTTTATTGTTCCAGAGTTAGGAACCTTACATTTTATACAATGTCATAGGAAAATTTTAGTAATGTATGATGGAATCTGGTGAAAATTTACTAAATAATCATTGGCTGGGTAATAGAGGAGGGTCCCTTTCATTTTTGGTCGGAACAATCAGTAATGTTTTGGTTAATTATGGAAATAGGTTGGACAGATGTGGGGAGTGGGGGTATATCTTAGTGAGCTGTGCTCACAGTAATACTAGTTAACTTTTAATTTAGGAATATATAGTTCATATTAAAGTGTCATTATTGCAAAACAGCCTGTTATCACAGAAGTTTCATTATGTTCATATCACAATATATTTTGTATATTCCATTCCATGATTTGTTGTCATATGGGTCATTTTCAAACAAATCACGCCTTTCCTGCCCAACTATGTTAAAAAATTATTTTGATACGAAAGCATTAATTTTTCGTGTTTAAACAATAGTTCGCATTATTTTCAAGTCGGCACATCTATAATGAATACGATTTACTCCTATTAACCCAAAATAAAATAATTTTGAAGCTCATTTTTTGGGGGAAATTTATGAGTGTCCGGGATGAAGGTGTCATGTTTGCAAATAATTTTTCAATGATTTTTAGTATGTTTTCAGATTGGCAAAATGAATTATTTGAATCGTTTTTAAATTAATTTTAACAAGAAAGTAAAGTCTTGAAGTTATTTTTGTATTTGTCTATAAAAAAACAAAATTATGCTGGCGTCAACGAAATGCACGTCTATCCTGTTACCGATACAAGATCTACACAACAATGATTTCTCCCTGCAAATACGGAACTCTTCTGTGATGACCCCAGAAGTACACAGCGTCTTCAAAATGCCAACCAGAACGTTAGAACGTTATGACGTTTCGCACGATATTGCGTCCAGTGAAAAATGGTGTCAATGTCTTGATAAAAAAAAAGTCCAGGGGCCTGTTTAACGAAACTATCCTAAGACATGTCTTAAGACATGTCTTAGGACCATAATTAGGACCATCTTATGACCATCTTAGGACATGTCTGAGACAGCACAACGAAGCTGTCTTAAGACCATCCTAGTAAAGATGGTCTTAAGACTATCCTAAGATATTCAGTTATTAAAATATCCATATGGAGTGGAGATAATTAGTCCAATAAATAAAAAGATAATTTTATATTAATTATGAGCTTTCAATAAATTTAAAATCACAAAGAAATTTAAATTAAAAAACGATTTGGAGTTAATCACAAGTTTTAGAGTTAAAATGTCTCTTCTGTACAATATGCATATCGAAATGGTCAGTCTATATTGACATTATTAAGCTGTCAAACGAGTTATTTACGGGTAGTACACCCTATACAGATGAAAACAGTGAGTAAAGTCGTGTAAATCGTGTTCTTTTGTATGATAGACTTTCACCTTATATAAATAGAGTCGTATTTTGAATGTTACGCATACATCCAAAATGAGCCGAAAACGTAGCCCGAACTTATCGATGGTGTTTTTTTATTATGTGAATTAATAATAATTTATTTTATTGTGTGTATTTAATTATTATTATCTTTTTTTATATTTATTGAAATGTAGTTGTTACCTAAGTCTAGGTGACTTAGGTCATTGTCCTAAAGTTAGGATAAAATTTAGGACATATCTTAACTTAAGAGGCGGTCGATAAACAAACTTAAGACAAAGACATGTCCTAAGACCATCCTAAGATATGTCTTAGTCCTAAGACATCTTCGTTAAACAGGCCCCAGGATTTCAGTGTTGTAAAGCAAAATTCAAATATGCGTATATCTAAATAAAGCCTAAAACAACGCGCTTCTGTCTGGCTATTATTCCTAAGTTCCTGATAATTTATTCTAATTATTTTAGTGTTCAAAGTTGTACTCTTAAGCTAATATTTTGCTGTCCGACGTCACAGTTTGAAGTTCAGAAAATTGGGTTTTCGTTGGTTTCTCGGTAGACTCGACTCCGAAATGCGCGCAATTTTACTACAAGAAAGTACCCATAAAACAGATAACATCTATAGGTAAAATGCTAAAATCGAGTTTTCCTTTCTGCGACAGTGACCAAATTGTTATGTCTAGCCACAATGTCCAAACGTCGCTTTTTATATTTTTTCGACGAGATGCCACTATTTGAGTAGACACTATAAATAAAATACAAAAGAGAAATAACAAACTATATATCATTGAAGAAAGTTCCCATACCTGGCTAAATATACATGTAGAATGTGCAAGGTTTGCTTGTTCATTAGTTTTTTGCCCGACTTTTCCATGTCTAGCCAAAATGTCCAATATGGCAAAAAACGTCAATTTTTTTTAAAATATCATTGCCATTTGCATAACGTCTGCAAGTTAATAAATTAATAAAAGCTATAATTGTATTTACAAATCCGAATAAAACTTACAACAACAAATAAAAAGCACACCACAATTTAAATACAACAATAGGTGATCAAAACGTAAAAGAACAGAACAAAATAAAACAAAACGAAAATGACAAACAAATTAATAACTAAGTAAATAAAACACAGGAAATCATACAAACAAAACAAGAAAAAGTTTAAATAAATACACGAAAAAAGAATAAAATGAATACTAAGGAAATTTATTCTGATAAAAAATAGATATTTTTGTTACAATTCAAAGAAAATTATATATCATCTATTGCAAGCAAAAATGAAACGTTGCTGTGTTTTCAAATAACGTTAAAATAAGCACATTTAACTTGTTACGATGCATGACGCAATATCGTGCGAAACGTCTAGAAGACACGGGAACAAAATTATAACAAGAAAAGTGAATAAAAATGAGAGCATACCCTTTTAAAATGTCTATCATGTTACCAACAAATTTATACCTAAACACGAAATTACATCCCTAAAAGGGTCCCTAACTGTTTGAAAACAAAGAACACTAAACCAAAAAAGCAAACACCGATTTACGGGGAGCAGTTATTGCATTACAGTATCAATAAACATATAAATTTGTCTATCCTGTTACTGTTTATCCTGTTAACAGGATAGACTGATTTGGTAACAGGATAGACAATTGTGTATCTGCGAACCTAATCAAATACATGTAGTTGAAAGTGTGTTATGATATGTACTTTAATTACAAGGTGTGAAACATTTCATACTTCACCAAAAAAGCAAACACCGATTTACGAGGAGCAGTTATTTCACTACAGCATCAATAAACATATAAATTTGTCTATCCTGTTATTGTCTATGCTGTTACCATGTAAAGTAACAGGATAGACTGATTTGGTAACAGGATATACAGATGTCCGTCCCTGTTACCATAAACAATATCGTTTTACTAAACTTATATGTAGCAAAGGCACTTCATATTAGATTGATTCAAAAGACAAATATATACCGAATGTTAAAAAGTGCTTCAATTGGATTTGTATTGCCTGTAGTCTTTTTACAGCAATCAAAAATGTATGTTTAGCCGTTTTTTTTTCAGTACGCAATCTTAAGTACATTTTTATTTTGTTACTGCAAAGAAATTAAATATTTTTAAATTGTTTTCTGAAAGACCACTAACATATCTTTGAGAAATAAGTTACATATTTTACACAATTTGTCTCTTAATAGTCAAAAAGTTCTCTTGACTTTGGTAACAGGATAGACAAAATAATGCACCATCTGTCGAAAATTTGTCAATAATATTTTCATATAATGCCATTAAGATTACATATTTTAGTATGTTGTTCAAGAAGTATCGGTTGTTTTGTTCGTTTAATAAATATGATGTTTTAAGCAAATTTTTTTTTTCAACCTTGCAATTTCAAAAGGAGACATTTTTTGAAAATGACCCATATACAGAGTAACACTGATAGAAAATGAAGGGATATGTGTTATTAGAAGTAATGGACAGTTCATTGTTATATAAATTTGTCAGTAAATATGTTCAGACTTGCTTTTATTTGCACATCTATTATAAAAGGAATGTAAAATAAATTACATCTTTTAAATGATATAACTGTTATAAATGTCTATTTACATAATATGATAACCACATGTTCCCTGTCATCTACAATCATTTTAATGCAATGTAATTTCTCCATTTTCATTTTCTTAAGGGGGCTTTGCCCCCCTGAGCCCCCTACCAGGGCGGAGCCCTGGACCTGGCTGGGGACCTAGGCGGCCCCNGCAATTTCAAAAGGAGACATTTTTTGAAAATGACCCATATACAGAGTAACACTGATAGAAAATGAAGGGATTTGTTATTAGAAGTAATGGACAGTTCATTGTTATATAAATTTGTTAGTAAATATGTTCAGACTTGCTTTTATTTGCACATCTATTATAAAAGGAATGTAAAATAAATTACATCTTTTAAATGATATAACTGTTATAAATGACTATTTACATAAGTATTATAACCACATGTTCCCTGTCATCTACAATCATTTTAATGCAATGTAATTTCTCCATTTTCATTTTCTTAAGGGGGCTGCGGCCCCCTGAGCCCCCTACCAGGGCGGAGCCCTGGACCTGGCTGGGGACCTAGGCGGCTCCCAGACCCCCGGCCTAATTATTTTGCACCCCCCTTTCATAAAACCTGTGTACGGGCCTGTTCCACCGGAAAAAAATATGTCTTACAATCACACCAAGGATTTATAATACTATATAAATCTTTGATCACACATTTTCCCGACAAAGAAATATTTCATCATATCATGTTATCTTAAATTCAATTTTTTTTTAATATTATTATTTTTGAAACGGGTGAGGGATGAGGGAGTACTGCGAGTAGAACTGCTTTGGTGTTGTTACAAAAAAAAGAGGTGAACTATGTTGGTCCCATCCAATGTCTTTCCCAAAAATATATTAATCCGATATATTAATTAATTCCTTGATAATAAAATGGTAAGTTGGGATTTGCCGAAAAATATTGGCAATTTGATGCCAAAAGGGACGAAATCCATTCATGACTAATTTGCGCAAGTCTGGTGACGTCACCGAATAAAATGGCGGAGATTGCTGAGTCGGAAACCGACAATCAGCCAGGTAAACAAATATAGCCAGTTCATTTTTCACATTGGTGTTACTCAAAACTGTAGATTAGACTACAGATACTTATTCAACCCTTTTCTATTGACATTTTTATAATTTATTAAGAATGCAGTTCACAAAAAGTCTTTATTTGCTTGGAATTCATCGTCTGTCATTGAATCGCATTTGTAAATATTCGGAACACTCGTGACCGTACTTAGTAAATAATAAGGTAACTCGATACTGTACTTGCGATGATTGGTGATGTAAAAAGTGATGGGGATATAGTCATTTGTTTCAACATTATTCTTAGCTGTTATCATACACGAGAGTATTCCATGATATGAGGTTTAATAAGAATACGACGAAAGATGGGAGTTCCCACACGGCCAGTACTGGTACAGTCGTAGTAACGTCAGGAACGGTAACAATCTACATACCCCCACCGCATACACATGAATAAAAATGTAAAGTATTGGAGAAATGATTGCCATGTACACAAATATAACAGGAATGCTCCCCTACTTAAACGAGTCAAAAATATGCTCACTAGGTACCTAAAAGGGATGCCTACCTAACATACCACAAGGCCCGACTCACTCCTACTGGTAACAAGACAGTTCGGCACCAAGACATGTCGGCACCCATTGAAAAATACAGTTCGGCACCAAGACAAATTGGTACCAGGACAAATCGGCACCGCATTTTCTTTCAAACAAGCGTGATTAGCTTTTTTAAAATAAAATCAAAGAAAGTTGAAAAAAAAAACCCATCAATGATTGTTTAAATGCAATCAAAACATAATTTGTTTAAATATTCTTTAAAAGAAGCCATTATTAACTCTCTTAATTAAGATCAAAAGCATTTCGAAAATTGAGGACAAGAAATATGAAGTGTTTATGCATGCACTCCTATGACTTACTTTTTATATAAATCTGATAGCNCACAAAACGTGGAAATGTGCTACAAATGAGATGTGGAAAAAAATCCGCTGTTTTGCTTATGGCAAGCGCTCTGACGTTCAAACGACAACAGCAGATGTAAATAGTCGTCGAACGGCAGAGGAATCTCGGACTACTAAAAGGGATGCCTACCTAACATACCACAAGGCCCGACTCACTCCTACTGGTAACAAGACAGTTCGGCACCAAGACATGTTGGCACCCATTGAAAAATACAGTTCGGCACCAAGACAAATCGGTACCAGGACAAATCGGCACCGCATTTTCTTTCAAACAAGCGTGATTAGCTTTTTTAAAATAAAATCAAAGAAAGTTGAAAAAAAAAACCCATCAATGATTGTTTAAATGCAATCAAAACATAATTGGTTTAAATATTCTTTAAAAGAAGCCATTATTAACTCTCTTAATTAAGATCAAAAGCATTTCGAAAATTGAGGACAAGAAATATGAAGTGTTTATGCATGCACTCCTATGACTTACTTTTTATATAAATGTCATACCTGGCGTAAATTCCATAAACAACAGACTCTGTGCAGTAATTTAAACGGGGGATTTTCCACAAGTTTTTATAGGGTTAACATTGGAGTGAAAAAGGGGTATATAATCCTTAAGCACAATTATTAAATGATAAAATACAGAAAAAGGGATTACAAAACCGGACCCTTACAAAACATCAAAATCACAATTCTTACCCTAATATACAAGGCAAACATTAACATTACCAAGAAGACAAATAGTATGAGCCGTTTCTTTTCATCAATAACTAAATGTGGATCAGGATTAGAATCGGCATGATCAGGATCTTTTCCGAAAGTTTGGAATTGGTTCAAGGCTATTGGAAGTTTTGTACGTAAAATCAAAGAAAAAAACACAAGTGCCGATTTGTCTTTTTGAGGTGCCGAATTGTCCGGGTGCCGAAATGTCTCACATAGGTGCCGAAGTGTCCCGGTGCCGAAGTGTCTAGATTTCACTCCTACTACCCTGTCACTTCAACCTCTATTTCCCTAATCCCTTTTGGGATTCGAAGCCAGAGTTGTTTTCTGATATTGCCTGCCTCCGAATCCTTTATCAACCATGCATAGTTCTATTCGGGAATTTTTTTTCAGGTACCCCCTCCTCGAACCGGTGTGAATTACGCCTGCTCCTCAATGTCGTACCAACCGGCGCTGGATTATTCAAAAGTAGACATATTTTGCTGCATAAATATGTAGATAGAATCATGATCACCTACCTATGACGCCAGATACAGCTCATCATTCTGCTAGGCATCGCTTCAGATGCATTGAATGTCGCCATTTTGTCTTGTTTTGAAAGTATGTCACGTGATCGCCTTTTCCAAGAATTACTCTAGTCTGGTACTCGTGACACCTCGGATTTTTTTGTTGAGAACAAGAACAGAATTCCCGAATAGAACCATGCATGGTTGATAAGGGATTCGGAGGCAGGCAATATCAGAAAACAACTCTGGCTTCGAATCCCAAAAGGGATTACTATTTCCCCTGTCAACATGTCGATAGGATGCAAATCGCTTACTAATTCAGTCTTCACGAAAATATTTTTGACCCACAAGCCATTCGGACTTCTTGAGTTGTAGAATTCAGGAGTCCGAATGCAAATTTACTAGCCCGAATAAAAACAAAAATAATTTCACATGTTTATTATTATTTCAATTGGCAGCTAATTGTCTTTTCTCTCACAAAAATATCAAGCTTTTCCTGCAGTGGTTGCTTTCAACAAAGGGCTACCAATTTTCCATTTCTCGTTTTAGTGACACAAATTAGCTACAAAGTATATATATATTTGTCTGAACATTGTTTGTTAAAACAAGTCTGCTTTGAAGTAAGCATTTTGTAGAAGTATTTTCTATAAATTCACTGAGAAATCAAAATTTTAATGGATCTTTTCAACCATTTGTCTTAATCAGGAAAAACTTGTAATATTTGTCAATTTCATAGGTTTCAATATTTCCCAAAAACCTAAATCTCTATCGTATTTTGCACAAAAGACAAGTTTAAATTTGGCGCCAAATTGATATCCTATCATTTTTACGTGTCCGGTCTGCAGTGATTCTTGTTCTTATATTTCAAATATTGATATTTTCGTTCTGTAAAGCGTTTCTGAGATTGTGACTTTAATTTTGTCAATGTCCTTGAACTTCATCAAAGCATGGAAGAACGATAAATGATACAATAAAAGAGTTTTGATCCAACGTTTCACTTTAGCTTTGATAAAAATAAATTATGGACAAATTGGAGATCAAAACAGCTCTTTTAAACAACAAACCCAGTATTTTATACAGGACAGTCGGTTTGATGGAAACCAATGTTTTTCCGGACCTAATTAATTTTTACCGATTTGTCCGTTTGTCTGGTTACTTTTGACACACCAGGCCGTCGGACTTCTTACTTGCGATATTTTAGAAGTCCGCTGCCGATTTTACTGGCCAGGACCGTCAGGCTTGTGGCTAAGTTCGAAGACTGCTAATTTGTTGTCCATTTCGATTCCTAGTGTTGAAAAAATGAAGACATCTAACCTTATTACAATGCCAGGGAATTCAAAAGATTGTATTGAACAGGCTGAATTTGAAACGGTTACATGATAAAAGGGGGGGGGGGGTCTTGCCCTCGAATTTTTTTTTCACTTACAAATTCAGAATGGTGCATTCTGAGGCATTTTATAAAGGTAGTTGACAAGTGCACGAAAAAGGTTTATAGAAATTTTTATTTTTTGTTATTTTAGCAAGCAATAAGACCATTTCCAGATGGCCGTGGAGCTTTTATTTTCTGGCGAGAATGGAGTAGAAAGTTCATTTTTGTTTGATTTTCCCTGACGTCATTTAGTGGGAAAGTGTGTGTTTCCCCATCATCCAGTAAATATATAAAATAAAGGGTGCCGGCCCTTATTGAAATCCCTCAAATGCATGGTTTTTTTGGTGGTACATTGTATTGATAAATTCTCTTGCACTTTTATCATGATCTTAAGCTACACAGTCTATTGACATAATCTTACAACATCATAATTATACAGCCATACCATTTTGAAAATCATCGTCGATTGCAACAGGGCCCGGGTGGCTCAGTGAATTAGGTCATTGGATCTAACAGCTCATACAAGCCTATCACCAATACGGTGTGGGTTCGCACCCAGCTTTGTAAATTACAAAAAAGTTGCAAGTGATAAAGTTTACCAGTTGCTTGTCCAGGGTCGGTGGTTCTCTCCATGTACTCCGGCTTCCTCCACCACTATAAAAACTGGTCACCAAGATATAGCTGAAATATTGCTGAAAGTGGCATTAAAACACCAAAAATAAAATGAAATCAAATTGATTGCAACAAAGTCTTTGTGTTTATGTGATACAAATATATACTCTCTAATTCTGTCATTCTTTTAAAATACTTTTGTTTGAGCAATTAAATCCTAGTTAATAAAATACAACTCATATAATATAACCTTTATCTTTGTCTGCCATCCATTGACATAGTTAATGATCATTGAACCTGAAAATTTGACTAATGCCCATTACAAGTAAACATGTTGAATTGTTGTACACTGACCTATGCTCCATGTCACATGGGCCTTTTTCCAAAATATGTCACTTATTATTTACATGCCCAATCGTTACCATTTTGCATCGAAAATCAAATACTCCGTCACAAGGTAAATGGTCTGTGTTTTATATTCTCCCTTGACAATTTGAATGAATGAAGATCTCCTTGACTTTCTCTAAGGAGATTTAATGTGGTCCACAAAGTAGTTTACGTTCGTTAAATTTGCTTATTTGCTTTTACATTTTCAGCAGCAACTTTCTGTTTGTCAGAGGTTTGTTTGTGAAATGAATGTATGACAATGTTGTTTTACAGTTGCATTGTCTTCCAATCTTTCCGCTTCCATTTACCTACCAGTTGATATTGAGATGTATTCCGAGGACATCGGACCAAACACACTCATGTTACACTTTGGGTATAAACATTGGTAAATAAAAAGTCCATGTTGTATCTTCTATGATACATGAATAAACATGTACATTCAAAACAATTCAAATGAAGGATATGTCACTGGAATAAAATAAAACGTAGATATCAAATTTAGTGTGCACAACGCGTTTCTGGAACAACCTTCATCAGGTACGCTGAAAATCGAAAGGTTGGAAAGCCAAATAATTTTAAAAGTTTTGCGAACATGTTTCAGATTACTGTATAGCCAAAAATGTTTATCCAAAGTACACTTTGGATGAGCAAGTAAACCAAAGGGCCTGAATAGGATCGCCAAAAGTTAATCTTACAAATGCAACTTGATAAGCTCAACCAAAAGAATCCAAAAAGTGTGAACTTTTCTTTGAATTTAGTGTGAACAAGGGCTTTTCTGTGCATTTCATTATGTCGCCTGCGTTACGCAGAGGCGACATATAGGGATCACTATCCGTCTCGTCGTCGTCACAAAATAATTTTTGTCACATTTTTCTCAGGAACCACACAGGCCAGCTTCTTGATATTTGGCACAGAGCATCAGTATGGAGAACTGTATCGTGTAAGACAGTTTCGAATCTGCCGCATGTCCACTTCCTGTTTGACGGAACTTAGAATATTTTTGATATCGAAAAATTTGTCATAAAATAATAAATTTCTGTCACATTTTTCTCAGGAACCACACAGGCCAGCTTCTTGATATTTGGCACAGAGTATCAATATGGAGAACTGTATCGTGTAAGACAGTTTTGAATCTGCCACATGTTCACTTCCTGTTTGACGGAACTTGCATTCTTTTTTATATACTATAGAAAAATTTGTCACACAATGATTTCTGTCACATTTTCTTAGGAACCAGACAGGTTAGCTTCCTGATATCTGGCACAGAGCATCAGTATGGAGAACTGTATCGTGTAAGATAGTTTTGAATCTGCTGCATGTCCACTTCCTGTTTGCCGCAATTTAGAATATTTTTAGATAGAAAAATTTGTCACATTTTTCCCAGGAACAACACAGGCCAGCTTCCTGATATATGGCACAGAGCATCAGTATGGAGAACTGTATCGCATGTCCACATCCTTTTTGATGGAACTTAGCTATAGATTATTTTTATTCGCATGATAATATCTCATCCTTCAAATAATTCATCATGTCACAATACATTGTAATTTTCATAAATTTCATCAGTCATAACTAACTATATCACAAAATTTAGAATAATATACTTTTTCATCATGATGTTACTTCACTGAAATAATCTAAAGAAAATAAGTTTGCAGGCGACACATGTCTTCCATGGAAGACTTACCACTAAGTTTAGTATTCCATTGGAGTTCTTCTATCAGTATCAGTTATGGTTTTCAAGTTAAACTTGGTTGCAGTAAAACAGGTACAGTAGGAAACCCTTGTCGACTTGCAAAATGTACTGCAGTTGTATCATATATACTGTGCACAGCCAGTGCAGCACAGCATCCCATTATTTTCTTTGAATTTATTATGACAAGGGTTTCAGATAGTATTTCCGTGGAGCTCTTCTGTCGGTTATTATCCCCTCGCCAACGAAATATAGTAACGCTACCTTCCGTCCGTCCGTCCATCCGTAACATCCTTGTGAACACTCTACAATCAACATCCTTCAATGGATTTTGACCAAACTTGGTACATATTTAGTCCTTAAGAAAATCTGGAACCCTATTGATTTTCTAGGTCATAGGTCAAAGGTCAAGGTCACCGGGTCAATTTTTTTTACCACATAACATCCTTGTGAACACTCTAGAATCAACATTCTTCAATGGATTTTGACCAAACTTGGTACATACTTAGTCCTTAGGAGAGTCTGGAACCCTATTGATTTTCAAGGTCATAGGCCAAAGTTCAAGGTCACAGGGTCTAATTTTTAGCTCACCTGACCCTTCGGGTCAGGTGAGCTATTGCCATCACTTGGCGTCCTTCGTCCGTCCGTCCGTAAACATTTCAATCTTCTTCTAGAGAACCACTGAAGCAAATGGGACCAAACGTGGCAGGAATGTTCATTTGCATGGTCTAACCGAGTGTTGTTACTTTCGTTGCGATCGGTTATCCAACATGGCTGCCAGGGGCTATAAAAGCCTCTGATTGGCTGAAATTTTTAATGATCTTCTTCTCCGATACTACATAGAGGATGGAATTGAAAATTGTCATGAATGATCATTGGAAGCTGCTAACCAAGTGTTGTTACTTTTTGGACCGATTGAAAATCCAAGATGGCCGCCAGCAGGGGACATAATTTAACATAGCGACACTATGGGAAATATGTAAAACAAACTTCTTCTCAAGAACCACTGGATGGATTGGAACCATACTTGGCAGAAATGTTCCTGACAAGGTTCTGATCAATGTTACTTTTTGTTCCGATTGGTTATCCAATATGGCTGCCAGGGGCCATAATAGCCTCTGATTGGCTGAAATTTCAAAGATCTTTTTCTCCGATACTACATGGAGGATGGAATTGAAAATTGTCATGAATGATCATTGCAAGCTGCTAACCAAGTGTTGTTACTTTTTGGACCGATTGAAAATCCAAGATGGCCACCAGCGGGGCTGCTGTTACTAAAAATAGAAATTTCTTCAATTGTCCATTGCTGCTTTAGTATAAATTAAAATGAGGTCAAATTTGAACTGCAGCTTCATGGCAAGGAGTAGTTTAACTTGTATTCCGGGTTTTTCTGTGAAATTTTTCTTTCAGCCAATTTATACCAATTATGCAAATAAGGCATATTTTGATAAAAGATCACATTTAAATCTTCTCCTCTGAAACCGCTGAACCAAATTAAAGCAAATTTGGCTAGGATGGTCCTTGGGTGGTCCCCTTTAAATATATGTCCAACAGCCCCACCCTCCATTCAAAATGGCTGTTGTTACTAAAAATAGAAATTTCTTTAGTTGTCAATTTCTGCTCAAATTTTAACTGCAGCTACATGGCAATGAGTAGTTTAACATATATTCTGGGTTTTTCTGTGAGATTTTTTTAGCCAATTTATTCCGTTTAGGAATATTATGAGATAAAAATCACAGCAAAATCTTTTGCTCAGAAATTTGAGTTGAAATGATCTTTGGGTGACCCACTTTCAAAATTATGTGTAACACCCCCCATTTCTATCAACTTTAGATGTCAAATTGAAAACCAGGTGAGCGATTACAGGCTCCTGGGAACCTCTAGTTACCCTGTAACATCCTTGTTAACACACTAGAATCAACATCCTTCAATGGATTTTGACCAAACTTGGTACATACATGTACTTAGTCCTTAAGAGAATCTAGAACCCTATTGGTTGTCAAGGTCACCAGGTCAAATTTTTAGGCGAGGGGATACACCATGCTTTGCGTTGCCCTTGTTGTTTTTAAGTTGAGCTTCGCTGCAGTAAAACTGGTGCAGAAGTAAGTAATTGTTGACTTGATGCAGTTCTATCATGCTGCGTGTAGCCCTTTTTGAATTGATGTTCAACCCCCTTAACCGAAGCCTCCATTTATATTTGATGTTCAACCTCTTCAACACAGAGGATTCAAGTCTTTTTTAGTGCATTTTATTTGTATTTAGTATCATTTAAGCGTTATCAATGAATTTTACTTTAAACACTTAAGAGCTATTTTAAATAAATGCTTAAACAAATTCTGCACACATGATCATATTCCAACATGTTTCAGATTTTTATAACCAAAAACGTTTATCTAAAGCACACTTTCAATTTGGGTGAGAAATTTTTAATGGGTCTGCCTTTGTTGGATTGCTGTGGTATTATGTGAATATGGTGCCACTGTTTATTCTTTATTTTTCAATAGCTTTAAGTTATTTGATAAAAAATCAGTAAATACTACATGTTCATATTAGTGTTGAAAATGTGAAGTTTATTGCATAATCCTCGATCAAAATCAAATTGTGAGAAACAGGAACAGATCCATGTATTGCCTATTTTTAGGTCACTGGTGTGTCTCCTGCTTTGAACAAATGTCTAGGAACTGCTTTCTCTGTCTGTCCGTCTGTTTTCTCTGCTTGTTGGTCTACTTTCTTTTCCTGTCCGTCTGCTTTCTCTGCCTGTTTGTCTGAAATGCTTAAGAGGTTAACCTGGATGGTGTAATATGTAACTGTAACAGCTTTCATTCATTAATTAAACTGCACAGTCAATCCAACACATCAAACAGTTGCACTTGGCAACTGACTTGGATCAAATTTTTGGAAGATTTTACTCATTTTTTTTATTATTCATGTGTGGAACTTAGCCATTCTTTTCATCTCATGCCATAATAGAGGTAGTCCGAGATTCCTCTGCCGTTCGACGACCACTTACATCTTGCTGTTGTCGTTGAACGTCAGAGCGCTCTCCATAATGAAAACAGCGGATTTTTCTCCCCATTTCAGCCGTGGCACATTTCCACGTCTTGTGGCTATCAGATTTTATTTTCTATCCAAAACCCTAATATATATATCACTTCACCAATCATTTTTCTATTCATTCATAACCATCTTACCCTCTGAGAGTGGTATTACACTCGATTACAGCACGTTTTTTCCTTACACCCGATGATTTGGTCATTTCACTGCCATTTTTTTAACGTGATCTCGCGATACTAACTGAAAGATGACAGCAATGCATTGCATGATGGGAGATACTAAATACAGTGCACCAAATTAGCATACGTAAACAAACATACAAGACGATATAAAGCATATTCTGTAGGATAAACAGTTCCATCTACAGCTCAAATCAGAGCAGAAGGAAATAATACAAAATATGTTGGATAGAAAAGATTCATTTGGCAGTGTTGTCTGCGGGCTTCGGAAAGAGCATGTCTTATGTTTCCCCCTATTTTGGACAAGGTCAGATCATATATGCAAATCATCTCCCATGATACATTGCGGTAATCGTAGTTCTCTCAAGTCACGTGACAAATATTTCAAAATGTCAGTGTTCAAAATGATGAAATCATATGGTCTGGGGGAAATTGTGCTGTAATGGAGTGTAACACCAATTTCTGAGGGTAAGATGGTTATGAATGAATATAAAAATGATTGGTGAAGCGATATATATTTGGGTTTTGGATAGAAAATACAATCTGATAGCCACAAAACGTGGAAATGTGCCACGGCTGAAATGGGGAGAAAAATCCTCTCTTTTCATTATGGAGAGCGCTCTGACGTTCAACGACAACAGCAAGATGTAAATAGTCGTCGAACGGCAGAGGAATCTCGGACTATAATAGAGGGTACCATTGCTTCCATAATCTATTAACTGCACAAGTTTTCACTAAAAATTATTCAAAGTTTGCAAAATGATTACACATACATTGTGGTCATTCCAGAAACGTGTTGTGTGCACTAGATTTGAGATCTACATGTATGTTTCTATTGAAGATGTACAAAATGTACACCTCATATTGTAGACAAGTTTGAACAATTTGAGCAAAAATAATAGGGGTTAAACTTGCATAAACTTAAAATGATGCCCAAGTTCTATAAAAAAAACAAATCCAGTTCAGATCGTTGTTCTATTTTAGTAGTAGTAGTAGTAGTAATACACAGACATCAGAATATTCATAATGTTTATCCTAAGTACATGTAGTGTAATTTTTTTGCTTGACATAAAACAATATTTTTGTTCTCAGTTACTCAATCAATCATGCATAATTAAAAGATGCCAAGGCCATTAATTAAAAAATCTTTACAAATTAGAGGTCACTCATTGACAGAAAAATTATCGAATCTGATACATTGCATAGATTTACATCATCACAAGTCACAAATAATTTTAATCCATTGACAAAGGATAGGAAATCAATACCTGTTTCTTCACCTGAGAGATTAATAAAGAAACACCTTTATTTTTCTCTGGTTTAATAGATTATCACTGATTATTCAATGGTATCAATTTTCTATTAAAAGCATCAGAATGGCTTGTTATTTATGGATCAGCAAGATCAGTTTATGACAAGGAACCAGGTATTTGGAGTTATTTATTGTACACATGACCATGTGACTTTAATAAACATCTTTTAATGTTGCAGTGTAATTTTCACCTGTAAGTGATTTACCTATGTACAAATGTAGGTAATTATAGGTACTCTTGGAGTTAATATATTATGTTTGGACATATGTTATTTGTGTCAAGTACTATGTTGGTTGTCAGAATTTCATAGTAATTTTGTGTGTAAGTTCAAGATCAGTGTCGATATACATGTACATGTACCGGTATATTTATAAATACATTTGGTAAAAAGGGAGGATGCATTTCAATATTTTAAAGGTAAAACAATGTCTCCACAAACATTTTTTTTCAGATTGTACCAGATTCTTTTATTCATTAATGGGATTCCAAATGTTCATATCTTACTTTTTGATTGATGAATTTTTTTGCATATACATGTATTGATTTTTAGGGACTACAATGTACATGTATTAAATGAAAAAAATTGAAGCTATGCTTTGATTGAAAGATTAAGTGCTTAACCAATTATTAATTAATTACATTTTGAATTTCGTCACAAAAATTGTAGTGTTGACGAAAAGACTATTTTTGTAAAAATAAATGAATAACGATATAAACTTGTGACCTTCAAATTTTGATTTTAGATTAAAATTTTGATGTAAAGTAATCCTCTGTGTATTAGTACAAATTTCCAGTACTATGAATTTACATTTAAATATTATTGGTCCAGTTAATCTTTTTTGAATACTTTATGACCCAATTATAATAATATTTTGATGAGATTGTAGATTATTATATCCCACAGATCAAAAGTTTTTGTGTAAGGATGGACTCTTCCCCAAGACAAGACCTTATGTATGTAAACAAGAAATTAAAATGTGTGATACATATCCAATGATACCTCATCTGTATAATTAGAACATGGTATTTGGGCTGTAGGTGATTATATATATATATTGTCACATTTGAGTGAAGGGAAATTGACATTCATGGTCCATTTCTCTAAATCCCTACAGACAATAAACCTAATATATATTGCTGATATCATTTAAAGCCCATCCTGACACTTTGTTATGATAACATTTTCGCCTCCATATATTTACAAACGACTGCTCTCTCTAGTCCTACCTGATTGTTTTTACCTGTAAATTAACTTTGGATTTTATTTTCTGTGAAGAGGAAGTGTATGTGACAAAGACCATGGTTCTGTTGTGTAAAACTTCAGGTAGAAAAATTGATTATTATTTTCTATATTTCTTTGATTAATGACAGATTTAGTTAAAACTTTGTAATTTTTACATTATAAATCAGGTGTATTAATTTGGAATTTTTTAAAAAGAAAATATCATGGTTTTTGTTTTCCTTTTCAATTAGGTTTAGGAGTTGTACATGTTCTCACGTTGTCATAGTTTTTTTGGTTTTCATTTTATGATAATTAAATGTACATTGTAAATAAAAACATCCCAGTTAATATTTATACCTTATATACATGTACATGTAGACCTACATTGTACATTGTTGTATCTTTGGGGAAAAAAGGAGGAGGGGGTCATTTTGATGAATAATTAATTATATAATTGTGATGAATCATATCCTACAGTTTATCTCATATTGGACTATTTTTCAATTCTTAAAAAAAAGGTCCCAGTGTACACACATGTATACATATAATGTACGTATAATGACACTAATTATATTCATCTATTTGTACTTTATTGTTGTGTATTAATTATTATGATATATATATATGGACTGGTAAACATGGAAACAGACACCTCCAGATCTATTTACTATTTTGTTATACATTTTTTTCTATTTAACCAGCACTGTTATACAGACATAATCTCTCCCTTAGCATTACTAATACACTTTTAATGAGTGCACCTTTATTTCTACTTTAAGTCTTTATGATTTAAAAATTTAAGGGATTGAACTTAATACTACATGTATAACCCCCAAAAAGACCACACAATGACAATATATAGTGGTTTATAGTCCCAATTTGTAAATGTTCTTTTCTTGCAAGTACAAAAATAAATGTAAATCCACTAAGCTTCTTTGCTAGTGGTTGGTTATTACATGTATCAACATTCACATATATGTGCATCACTGCATGTATACATATTCCAATCCATGTCATGATGTGACTTGCGAGTGGTCACCGTCAGTGGTTTTCTCCGGTTCCCTCCACCAATAAAACTGACCACCACGATATAACAGAAATATTGTTGAAAGTGGTGTTAATCACCAAAACTAAACAAATCCATGTTATTGTCATTTCTCTTAAAGTAAGTGTTGTTTTGAGTTGAAATGGCTGAGCAGGTCTTTTTTTTTTTATACTTGTTCCTCTCTGTTAGACTGCTGGTAATCTAGATATAGATTTTAGTTTCAGTAGGAAACAGTTAGAATCTAATCCCATATGCCCTTCTGATACCATTGGTCATTCTGTCAATTAGCCAGATTAACTTAACAGCTCTACAGTTTTCTGTCTAGAATCTAAATCAAGTACATTTGTACATATATCTAGATTTCCATTGCTTGCTATAAATTGCTGCCATTATCTTTTTGTGTTTTGGAGTTGCATATTTCTATAGTCAAACCTGTATATAGTATCCACTCAAGGGAACCTGAAAATGTGGCATTTATGAGGAGTTGCCCTTTATATACAGGTTAAAATTATATGCACTATGGATTAATGGGAAAAATGAGACTGCCCTTTAATTGAAATAGACAGTGATTTGATTTTTACTTTCAGAGATGCCCTTTATTAGACAGCTTTGACTGTATTTGTGAGAAGAATCATTAAAATTTGTGTATACATTTACATGTACAAAATGTATGTGTAATTGCTACACAGTTATAACCAGGGTTATTTTTATAACATACATGTGTATCAAAACTTTGAGAATGCACAAAAACTTGCAATAAGTTGACCTCTACTATAAAACCATTGACTAGTTGTGGAGGTGAAAGGTTTTTTTTTTTACTGTACAACAGATTGAGGAAACATTGTGATAAACTTGGCAGTTGTGAAGTCAATATGAAATGTAACATTTGGCATGTTTTTTTCCATATGAAATCGAACAATAATCAATTTCTTATTGTAACAAGATGGAGCATATGATAAGCCTTAGGTTTTCAGTGTTGGGTCCGTCTATATAAAATACACATAGCTACAGCTGTGTGAATTAATGAATCTCGTCTACGTGCTGTATTGCTCAGTTTAGATTTCGACCACGACTATAGTTTCTCGTACTGTTGTACATTTACTACATGTACAATGAAATTTAAAACATTTAAATGGATGTGTTTGAGTACAATACAATGTACATTGATGGCAGAAAGTTTGGTAAATACATGTCTGTATCTTCAAGGAAGGGTATGTACATTGTAGCTCTATTTTGTAGTCATGTTGTACCATAAAAAGCCTTGTATTATCTGCAGAAATTTACCTTTTTAGGGATTTTCAGGTATGTGGGTGCAGATATTATACTACGATAGGTTCTAAGATACCTATTCATCAAGTGTTACATTTTATTTCGGTTTTGCCAAGCTGATTCATCGATTGTTGCCAGTGTCCCTCTAGCATTTTAAGCCGATATTTGCATGATCTACTGACAATATTAATGTTTCCCCTTAAATCTCACTTATCAGTACTAGACATGTGGTCCACTTGAGTATAAAATGAAATGTATGGGATGTGTACTAAAATAATAATAGGTCTTTTATGATTACATTTTAAACCTTTAAAATTGGTTGTGTAATGGTTAGCACTCTCGCCTCAACTGTGATAGATAAAGGGTCCTATCCCCAGTAGTTCTCGCCACAATATAGCTGAAATACTGCTAAAGTTGGTGTTAACCACCAATCAATCAATCAATCAATCTAGCCCCAGTCTGGTCAAACCAAAGACTATCAAATTGGTAATTGCTGGTTTTCCTCTAATCACACAGCTTTAAGGAGTAGGAACAAAGACTGGTTGGAAAGCCATGTCAACCCCTGGACAGTTGTTTTAGAGAGTGAGACTGGTTAGAAAGCCATGCCAACCCCTGGACAGTTGTTTTAGAGAGTTAGACTGGTTAGAAAGCCATGTCAACCCCTGGACAGTTGTTTTACAGAGTTAGACTGGTTAGAAAGTTATGTCAACCCCTGGACAGTTATTTTACAGAGTTAGACTGGTTAGAAAGCCATGTCAACCCCTGGACAGTTGTTTTAGAGAGTTAGACTGGTTAGAAAGCCATGTCAACCCCTGGACAGTTGTTTTACAGAGTTAGACTGGTTAGAAAGTTATGTCAACCCCTGGACAGTTATTGTACAGAGTTAGACTGGTTAGAAAGCCATGTCAACCCCTGGACAGTTGTTTTAGAGAGTTAGACTGGTTAGAAAGTCATGTCAACCCCTGGACAGTTGTTTTAGAGAGTTAGACTGGTTAGAAAGCCATGTCAACCCCTGGACAGTTGTTTTAGAGAGTTAGACTGGTTAGAAAGCCATGTCAACCCGTGGACAGTTATTGTACAGAGTTAGACTGGTTAGAAAGCCATGTCAACCCCTGGACAGTTGTTTTAGAGAGTTATACTGGTTAGAAAGTCATGTCAACCCCTGGACAGTTGTTTTAGAGAGTTAAACTGGTTAGAAAGCCATGTCAACCCCTGGACAGTTGTTTTAGAGAGTTAGACTGGTTAGAAAGTTATGTCAACCCCTGGACAGTTGTTTTAGAGAGTTAAACTGGTTAGAAAGTCATGTCAACCCCTGGACAGTTATTTTAGAGAGTTAGACTGGTTAGAAAGCCATGTCAACCCCTGGACAGTTATATTAAAGAGTTAGACTGGTTAGAAAGCCATGTCAACCCCTGGACAGTTATTTTAAAGAGTTAGCACTATTAAAGATCCAATTAAGTGTGTTGGTCAGGTCTAGTAAAAAGTGATCTGGGTTCGAACCCACAATCTACTGCACTGGAGGTAAGCAAGCTAACTATTACACGAATGATGCAATTCAATTCAAATAAAGACAGTTGACATGTACATTTGTATAACAATAAAACAAATTGAGTTGAAATTAAAAGACCTAAAAAAAAAAAAAAGAGATGCATATAAATTATAATAATGTTTCTTAAAAAAAAATATATCATACTGTCACTGCTAACAAAGGGCAAGTAAAATTGCTATGGTCTTCCAGGCTTTCAGTAAGGAGCAATACCGGGTCCTTTTACCCTCTTGAAAAGGTAATTGGTACCTCCTAATTTCAAATACTGTTGCATAAGATATTCATGAAAAATAATCAAAATTTAAGAAATGTACTGCCTGTAAATAGTGAAGTACTCACTACTGGTACATTTGAAAAATATTGAAATATCTAGATTTATTTTCCATGTTGAAATGAAGGACCATTTTAATACAAGACACCAAAAGGTGTTCATGTACATGTAATACCAGAATAGATGTTTAATACTGACTTTGATGATGGTATATACATGTACATTTGTATGTATGTGTGAACCCAATGAAAAAAGTCAATGAGGATAAAATACTTATTTTGACACCATCTAGAGGCCTAGTGTGATAACAATTGGTTAACAATACTATTTCTTCCCTAAAGGCAGAGATCAAGTGATTTATATTGACATATTTATCATTAGAAGATAATATATTTAATTACATGTCATCAAAGGGCATTCAATTAGTATATCACTTCCTTTTGTGTAAATGTTGCCCTATTGATACAAAAAATGTTTTTATTGGGAACAATGATACTCAATAAAAGTATTATTAAATTTATGAGTAAATAATTACTCATTTTGGAATATATAAAAATAGTTTGTAAGGAATCTTTCATATTTGAAGACAATATATACAGTTAATCAATAAGAAATCACAATAAAAAGACAATGGCCCTACTTTGTTGTTGGAATGGAGTAAATATTTTTCCAAGAATGATGAAAGGGAAGCAAAGGAGGTCAAAATATAGTAGGTTTATAAAGGGTGACTGAATTCAAAAGAGGTCAAATTATAGTGCATTGTAGGTTTATAAAGGGTGTGGTGGCTTTATAATTACAGCATTTATTTATTTAAATCCAGAAATATTTTTTTTGATAATTTTAAAAGTCTTATTCAATATATATATATTGAACAAGATTTTTGAAATTACTTAAAAAAATATTACTTGATTTTAAAGAATAAAACCATGTTTTGTGTAACAGCTGTTCTCTACTTAATTCATTATGACTTTGAACCAGGTTGATCAATAAGTCAGCTGTTTTGTAGATTGAAGCAAAAAACACCTGGGTTTGAAAAAAAAAGATGAAACAAAACACTCAATAACAGCATTTATGAGACAAATTCAAGCAGAAATTACTACAAAAAGTCACAATTCAAATTTTCTGATTTGGAAAAAACTTCTAGGACAAAAAGTCTGTCTGTTTACCATTTGTTTTATCCATGATGCAAAAAATTGAGAAAATATTCAATTCTACAGTACTTGAATATTATTTTTTTAGTACAAAAAATGTATTTAAATTTATGCTAGAACAAAAGATAAACAACCAAAATATAGAATGTCAGAGCTTCATATACATTTTTGTACATGTACATTATGTGCCACTGAAACTGACTGAATGACAAACATGCAAAAAAATGTACATGCCTATGATTACTTGAAGAAAATTACAATATAGAAACAGAATTGTTGGATATTGTATCAAATCTCAGGACAAGGAAGGAAACTTCATCAACATAGTAAATGTAGGCTAAAATTAAGCTTTTGAAACAGATTTGTCATATATTGGTTAGGGTTTGGTGTTTAATGCCACTTTCAACAATATTTCAGTTATATCGTCACTGTCAATTTTATTGGTAGAGGAAACTGGAGTACCCAGAGAAAACCACCGACCTGCCGCAAGTCACTGATTAAATTTTTCACATAATGTTGTATTGAGTACACCTCACCTAAGTGGGATTCGAACTCACAACTTTAGTGGTAATAGGCACTGATTGCACAGGTATTTGGATATCCAACTACCATACGATCACGACCATGACGGACCCGATTTGTTATAGAGTATATTTCTAGTCAATTATATAATTTTCTCTTTTCAGACCTTCATAATGGAACTAACAGTAATTCACACATTTTGACAAAAAATGAGAAAACAATGGAGGTAAATGTTTCCATGGATACTAATGGTATGATTGACAATAAAATCCTGTCAGCTGGTCCTGGCGGGGACAATATGGAAGTGAGCAATAACGGTCCGAAATATGACGATATTAAGATATCTAACGATGGGGATAATTTTGTTAATATTGACACAGTGAAGAAACCATTTTCTGATTTCATACATTTGGATAATGTGTCGGCAATATCAGGTGAAAGTGGTGAAAAGCAGGACAGCATCTCTAATGCCAGTATGACAGCTTCAGGAACAAGTTCTAGTAAAAGTCCTAATCATAAACCAGACAAAGAAAAAGGTTTGTATTGATTCGCAATCCTTCAAGTCTTTATTTTGAGCATCACACTTTCTTCATCGCAAGAAAAAAATTATGACAAAAGCAATCAACACAACAGTATTGATGATTTTCTGTGTACATGTTTTTCATATAAAATAATCAAAATGATATATATCAAAAGTATTTCTGGAGATGATTGAACATGTGTATGATTATTAGGTTCCCAATTCTAGATATTTCCTACTTCTCCTTAAATTGACTCATTTTAAATAAAGATTCATTGATCCCATTTATCCCTCCCATAATGGGGCCCGGGCGGCTCAATGAGTTAGGTCGTTGGATCTATCATCTAACAGCTCATACAAGCCTATCACCAATATGGTGTGGATTCGCGCCCAACTTTGTAAATTACAAAAAAGGGTGCACTCGATTCACAGCCACAGGTGATTAAGTTTACCAGTTGCTTGCCCAGGGTCGGTGGTTCTCTCCGGGTACTCCGGCTTCCTCCACCACTAAAACTGGTTGCCATGATATAGCTGAAATATTGCTGAAAGTGGCATGAAATACCAAAATTCAAATTCATTCCCTCCCATAACAAAGTTCCTCTGTACTCTCAGTTGCAGTCCTCACAAGGAGCACCAGCCCAAGACCAGTAAAACTTTATTCATACCAGTAAATTCTAAAATATATTATACATATACATGTTTGTATATATCATGTTTGGGAGGGGTATTTGTGAAAAATACCAGTCGAGAGACGAAAAATTTCTCGAGCTGAATGGCGAGGGAAATTTAGTCTCAAAACTGGTATTTTTCGCAAATACCCCTCCCAAACATGATATATCTGTTTAATAAAAATTAATTACACCAAATATTATTTAGAACCACTGGCAAAATAAATAATACCTTTTGTTTGTCGTTTTCAGGACCTAACATGCTGTATCTGTTTAATTCTACCGAATGATGTTACATAAAACGCACTTGTAACTGATAACGTTTTACAAATTTTGTTACAAGCGTCTCAGTGAAGGGTAAAAATGGCAAATACGATTTTGCAAATACCATGAAAAAAAGTTAAATCTTATGCAAATAAAACCTACATGAAGTAAAAATTCTGCAAATTCACAATGCAAGGCCTGAATTTGTAAAAATGTATCACAGCTATTAACCAATCAGAATCCAGCATTCTTATATAATGTGTAATTATAAAATAAATTAAAGAATTTGATTTGGACCAGTAAATTGAAATTTTCATTTGGAGGATGCAGTTGTTCCAGAATTGTATTTTAGAACATTTTAAACTTTCACATACATGTATAATTGAGGGAACACTTCCAGTAAGTATGTGACACATGTGTGATGTGTCAAAAAAGTAACATCCACAGCTAATAGAATAAAATGTCTTTATTGTTATCAACATCATTGAAAGACCTTTCTAGAGCCCCACGTTTCATATTTTTATAAGTACATTTGTATGATAACAAATATGTTATAGCATCCTTTTCACTTAGAAATAGGATTGAGCTGAACAATCAGGACAATAGAAAGGAATTTAATTCATGACTTTACTTCGTTTGCATGTTAAAAGCCACTTACAGATTTAAATAGCTGAGTTTTTATATACACATTATCACCTATTTGTAACCGAATAAGTGACTTCATTGATCGTACTTTCCGTATCTCAATACAAACAATTATTACCTCTTTTAGCTTATATACCTATATAATGTCTATGTTATTTGCCGATTCCGGTTGGAAAGTTGAGAACAATTTTCTAGCTTTTAAATCGTTCACAGATATTTGATACTATAAATTTCGAAGGTCACTCTGATAACAATGTCAAATATCACACATATTTGGGACAATAAAATATAATATAAAGTATAAGAAAGGAATTTTTAATTGGGGGTAAATACCAGTACACAAATGTATTTGATCTGATCATTATGAGTAAGTGGAGAAAGGTGATTAGGAATAGTATAGTATTATTGTTCATATAGCACAATGTACATTGTGAATGGTTTAATCCTGGTTAATAGGACGTTTGTGTGTTTAATGCTTAAGATATATAGAATGATTTAATTTGTTTGGCTGCTATAGTAAAAGTTTTGCTGCTGAATGTGTGGAACTATATATTATATACATGTTGTATGCTAAAACAAACGGTACCAACAAATAATACTATTACATAGCTTTAATTCATCCTCTATGATTGAAGAAATCACATCCCATCCCAGATAAGAAAATAGTGGGTGCCTTAGATAATAACATACATTGTGTACTTCTTGAAATTTAGAGAACCAATAACCTGAAAGCCTCATATAAAAACTTAGTGTTTTTTTCTTTTTTTTTCTCTGGAGTTTGAGAATATAATATACCATGTTATGTAAATGTACAATATTTCAGAAATGGTTTGGGCTACTGTTTAAAAAAAAAAAAAAAAAACATGCTTCAAGCCAGTTCGGTAAATAGACACCAACCATTTGTTTGAGAAAAAAAAACTATTTTGTCCCTAGACCTGTCTGGCAAAATAAATTTCTACATCTTCAGCACCCACTTATTTACCTACTTGCATTGCCCATAGTTAATTTACAGTATTAAAGAAAAGAAAAAATTGTCGACAAAGAGGTTGAAAAAAAACAGAAATCACACCTCACGTGACCACAGATAAGAAAATAGTGTGTCCCTTTGACAAAAAAATGCTTTGATTTTTTTATCTATTTAGTTACATAATAATTAGTATGTAAATGTCCATGTACCTAAATTCAATTAAGGTGCTACATGTTGGTGATAGATACATGTACATGTATTATTTTTACTTCCTCTTACCAGTCACATTTCAGTTATATCATGATCCATACATCTAGATATATAAAATTTTGACAGTGTTACATACCGACAAAGGTAACAAGTATTAAAGAACATTTGACCATCCCCTCAGGGGTGCATGTCAGCATGATATCACACGATTAATACAGAAAAAATAATAAAATATACCTTTTAAACAGACTAATGTTGTCTAAATCTCCATAAAATCTATATTTGTTCTAGGTTAACTTTCTATTATCTGTTTTAACATTGGTCATAAATCTTGGTGATAATTATTTTTAGATGGAGGATATTTTTTGTTACAATAATTGTAAATTGTAATTAATTTTAAAATTGTTAAAAAAGTGTTAATTTTTTTCCCACTGTATTTATAGTATATATATTACAAAATGGATATGAATGCAAATTGCATGATTTTTTTGTGTAAATATTTACAGATTATAAATTTAAAGCAGCTTTCATGTAGACTTATACTACATACATGTAGTTGTTCAATTGTATAGATCTTTAATTTATAGATTACAGATGAAATGTCAAATGTACAATAATATTTTTTTTTTTTTAAATAGATTCATGTAATATAAGTACATTAATCATATTTTGCCTATTAGTATTTTGGCTAATCATCCATTCTCTATACTAGAATATGTGTACATTCTGAAAATATAAAAAGGTTAATAAATAAATTGTCAAATTTTAAATATTTAGAAGTACATTTAGATTGTTTTGCATTGAAGGTTTTACAACTTCAGAAAAAAATATTTGTAGCCATGAAATAATTTGGTTTGATTAAAATAAAATACTTAATATGATAAATATGGTATATATGTACATAATATGATAAAATAGTATATATGTACTTAATATGATAAATATGGTACATGTATATATGTACTTAATATGATAAATATGGTACATGTATATATGTACTTAATATGATAAATATGGTATATATGTACTTAATATGATAAATATGGTATATATATGTACATTTGTTCATGTTATTGTGAATAGTTTGATTTAATGCCTGTAATTTTTAGCAATATCAGCTGGTAAAGCACGACAAGTTATGAACTCGTTTAAAATTTAAGTGATTATTTCATTCTTGCTTTATTTGTATGTTTTCTCCAGGCAAAATTTTACTTTCTGCTGGAAGATCACATGTGATACAAAATGGAACGGTTATAGGCAAGTAAAGTTTTAAAGGTCAACATTCTTGTACTGTTTTTTTATTGGTCTTCAGAATCAGTATCATGTCAGAAATAGCACGAACTTTAAAACTCTATGCCATCAGTTCTCTATGTACTATCTACATTGTGAACCTTGTAAATGTATTTAGAATTCTACTACATTGTACCTATAAATACATGTACATTGTCTGATAATATTGCAGATTTCATAGATTCTTGGCATTTCAACTACATACATGTACATGTACTAGTACTATTTTTGGAAATCTTGTAATTCAAATTCAAATTCAAATTCTTTATTGCCTTTAAACATAAGACATGTTTGTGACATATTAAAAAACAAAACAAATAACAAATAAACGTGATACATTACAATGACAATATCTGAATTAAAAGTAACATGTCATATTAGGAGACTCAGTTCTAATGACCGTTTTATAAAAAAGCCAATAATGCTAACACGCTAACATGCTAACATGCTCTATTATTATAATAGTTGATAGCTATTAAAAATTAAAATATTCATAAATAAAGATAATTCATATGCTTTTAATTTTTCTCTCAAAAATTTTTGAAAGGAAAAACTATTTTTATCAAAGCATGTATACACATTTGGAGAAAAATTTAACCAACAATCTCAGACCTTAAAATTATTTTATTTCTGCTTCATTTGAATATTAACTGTTCATGCTATTAACAGACTGATAATCTTGTGTAGTAGTAGGATTGTGTAGTATTGTAGCAGGGCATGTGGTTTCTTCCTCTGTCCTCCTCTTTCGTAGAAAAGTAGTCTCTGAACTTTTTTTGTTTGATTTTAGTCCATTTCACTTTTTGAGTTTTCAAAAACCCATTCATTGGTATTGTTTGATTTATTTATATACTCAACAGAATATTCTTTTTTTGAGACAATTGAGATAGTTCTTTTATTGGAAGATTAAGCAGTATGTGTGATAAATATCTTCTCTATTTTTTGTTGTTTTCAAGAGTCTTATTATTATATGATTCCATCAAGTTTTCTTGTATTGTTAATAAAAGCCAAAATCAACAAGCAACATGTTACTATTGTACTGTATAAAATGTTTTGTCAGATACCCAGTACATGTTTTGGCAGTATAATTGTTTTGGACATTTCTGAGTATCCCATGAATTTTACAGCATACGACCTTAGCATATACAATATTACCGAGTTATATTTGACCTGGGCAGGGTATTCTGAAATTACTCTACAGAGCATTCAGAGAGAGATTGAAGATATCTACCATTATTTAACCGGTTTAAATCCAACTGGATATGTACATCTAGAGGGGTTGGCTGAAATTTCATTGACCAATTTAACTCCATGATGTTTCTGAGTGTGTCCCAAGCCAGGATCTGGATTTCTTTGCCACAAACATGTTATGTTTTTTGGTGTTCAATTATTTGCATTGAGAGGTAATTGTTCGCTTTGATGAAATTGGTGGACTTTTTGACCGTCTTTATTTAAACATTCTTTTCATAATGCATTTTTTACCATTAGACTTCAGTAAATGATACCATGAAATCTTACCAATAATTATATATTTTGTGTGAAATAGTCATCAGTGCTAGAACCACAACCTTGGTAAATGTAAATGCTATAAAGGATCTAACACCGGTAAGAGGGCAAGACGGAAAAATCTCAGACACCCAAGGGAAAGATTTCTGGTCTCCAACGAGGCTCGCCGAGTTGGAGACCAATAGAAATCTTTCACGCGGGTGTCTGAGATTTTTAAGTCTTGCCCTCTTGCCGGTGTTTGATTATTTTTCTCACTAATTTAACAAGAGGATATTTTTATTTGACAGCTATGCACTTTTAGCAGACGATGTAAACAAACAGAGTTATTTCCCCTTAATTTGTGTAAGCGTGTGTGTTTTTGATGAAAGGGATGCATGTTTCTATTGTAACCTAATTTTCAGGGGCAGTTGATAAGTGGCTGACTAGATAAATACACAAAACGTAAATATTTAAGCGATTTTATTGATACAATGACATTTTGCGAAACGTAACATTTTTGCGGGAAAAGTAGCATGAAATTCTTATCTCACCCACGGGTTGCGACAAGGATATCTCACACGGCTAAAAATAGGAACTGTGCTGTCTCATTAGTAAGAAATATCAGTCTTTGCTTTAATCTTTTTTCACCTACAATGTACTTGCCCAAAAGCCAAATTTAGAAAAAAGATTGTATTTATTAATTCAAACAAATTCTTTCATAATTTTCACTTGTCTGAATCCAGTTTTACTTGTCCTGGGCTTCTATATAACGTACAAACAAAAGTATTCAAAATGATTGTACATAGTGATTCTGAAGACTCCATGTGTTGTCCTTTACAAATTCTACTTCAACTGTCTTGTATATGCATGATTAGCAGCTTCGTATATCCACAATGTGTTTTTGTTCTTGCATGTTGTACATATATATCTGTATACATTCATTGATTATAGCTTTGTATGTTCATTGTATCTTTGTTCTTCAATGTCCAGAGGTAGATTACTATAGCATGCTCTATTGGATCAAGCGATTGCTTAATTTGTTCAGCTTGTTGATCGTCAATTCTTTTTGATGTAAATTTAATGATGATTTGCTAAGTATGGATACATGTATACTATTAGCCGATCATGTGAGGTCAAAGTATAGCAATTAATTTTGTAGATTAATTTTTAATATTGAGGGGAAAAAAATTGAAATGTTTTTGTAGTATTTAAATCTTGGTTTAGGTTTTTTAGGTAGGGTGTTTTATATTTTGGGAGTGTGGGGGTGGGGGTGTGTGTAAGAAACCCTAGAAGTGGATTATCTCTTAATTTACTGTCATAAATATGCTATATAAGGTATCACTATCAGTAGACAACATCAGAATAACAAGAAATTTTATATTGGAATCAAATTCTAAAACAGCCCAGTGCTGTTTATTGTAAGGCCATAATACATGATTATCCCCATAATTATTATTTAAACTTAGCAATGACATATATAAAAAAAAAAAAAATTATGACTTTCAAGTGTCATTTAACTATAATAAGAGATGTAAAGTGGATAGAGGTGTTGTGTAATAAGTAATTGTTTGAAGTTTACAATCCCTTATATACAAATACTCTGTATATGTAATGGTATCCTTTTATACCTATTCAAACTGTGTATATATTGTAAAATGCAAATTTGTTGGTATTTGTTGCTTGTCCCCTAAGCATGCAGCATTAAGGAGTAAGAGAAGAGACTGGTTGGCCTGGAATTAAAATGTGCCCGAGTCGAGCGACATGTCTACTTGCGGACTGTTGTTACAGTGTTACAGCACTATAAAAATCCAACTCGGCATGTTGGTCTAGAACAAAGCGGACATTATTATCATCTCATCAAAATGTAACATATTCTCGCCATGATATAGCAAAATAATTGTTCATTTGGCGTCAAGCAAAAATCATTCACCCACACAAAATGGCTTATTATTGTTCTTAGTAAAGAGACCACATTGGTGGTGCAGTGGTTAGCATGTTCACCTTGATTACAGTAGATCATCATTTTGAAACCAGGTTGGGTTAAAACAATGACTATGAAATTGGTACATTGTTGTATTTACTGTTTCTTTGCTAAACTCATATACATACAACATTAAGGATTATATAAAATGACATGGTACCTTTTATTGCTTTTAAACACAGGCACTTGGGTCCAGGATATTTTCTTCTTCAATTTTATCAATAAAATGTGCATCTAAAACGTATATGAACCTGTTTGATATGCTTCGTTGTGAAATAAACGCCTTTATGAACTATACCCTATTTTTCTAATATCTACTATATACAAGACAAGAATGTCAAGTTTGTTCTAAAAATAGCAACACATGTACTTACCGGTATCCCCGCTGTTATCCACTAGAAAAAAATCGTTTCTGATGACTTGTGGCATATTACCGGTTTCCTTTCAACCTTATCTAACTGTTGAACACAAAAGTCTCTTAAGGCGGAGCGTTTAAACGGTTACAGTCGGGTTTGTTTCTCTCAAGCAAGCTGAATTTCCTCCCGGGATGGAAGTGCTTTCAATTTTCCCAGGGATGCAACTTTTCTCGCAATCTGAGGATTTCCAAGTGGACTGAAACAATGTAAAGTCTTAATGACTTACGAACATCAATTATTGGCGCAAAAATGAAAACTTGGAAAAAAAATATGCTGAAAAAAATACTTTTTTATCCGAAGAATGGAAGAAGAAAAGCATTTAGCCACAGATGAAACAAATGAAAACATGGAAAAAGATCAAATAATTGATAATGTAAACATTATTTCATGGTACAAATGTCATTTTAATTGCTCAGATTATGAGAAAAGTTGCGTCCCTTGGAAAATTGAAAGCACTTCCGTCCCGGGTGGAAATTCAGCTCGCTTGAGAGAAACAAACCTGACTGTAACCGTTTAAGCGCTCCGCCACAACAGTTAGATAAGGTTGAAAGGAAACCGGGAATATGCCAAAAGTCATCAGAAACGATTTTTTCTAGTGGATAACAGCGGGCATACCGGTAAGTACATTTGTTGCTATTTTAAGAATAAACTCGACATTCTTGCCTTGTATATAGTAGATATTAGGAAAAGAGGGTATAGTTCATAAAGCCAAAAGGTGTTTATTTCACAACGAAGCATGTCAAACGGGTTCATATACGCTGTAGATGCACATTTTATTGATAAAATTGAAGAAGAAGAAAATATCCTGGACCCAAGTGCCTGTGCTTTTAAAGTACAAAATGTACAAGATCAATATTTGCTTTTACTTTTTTACATTTGCTGAAATCTTTTGTTTTCTAAATTTATTGAGTCAGAATGTTAGAATATTAAGATATTAAATATTAAAGAACTTTTAAATAGTAACTTGAAACTTTTCATTATTCCCAAATTAGATATTGGAAATGTGACTAGTAAATATATAAGAATGTTCTAAATTTCATTCTGGATGCATATGTGCAAGTTAAAAATGAAAATATTATTATTTTTATTTTCGTTTTATACAAATAGATCATGTCAAAAAAGAAAAGGAAAAAGAACGAGAAGAAAGAATTAAAAATCAGAGAGAAAAACTGGCAGAGGAAAGACAGAAGAAAATGGAAGAAATGAGAGAACAACAAAGACTTGCTCAAGAAAAGAGAGAAAAACAATTGGAACTGAGACGAATGAAGATCGAGGAACTAAGACGAAGAGATGAAGAAAGAAGAAGTGCTGTCGAAGACAGAAGAAGAAGACAAGAAACAGAAGAAATGGTAATACATGTAACATTACAACATTTCCAACTTAAATAGAACAGTCTTCAGGGGCTGCTCTGGTTCCCAAAAAGTAGGAGCCAGAAAAATCGCCAGGTGCCATTTTCAGGTGCCAGTTTTGAAAGTCAGGAGCCAGCTAAAATTTTTACAAGGAGCCAATTTTTTCGAACCGTCGAAACTGTGGATGGAGATTGAAAAGCTACATTTTTTGTATGAAAAACCTCCTAGGATGGGAACATACTCTGCAAATTAGCAACCAACTGATAAAACATAACATTGCCACGATTTTGATCTAATACAACCCAAATTATAAC
>MJUT01003539.1:81043-97459 GCA_002080005.1 Gigantidas platifrons | reverse complement strand
CACACACACTTTTTTGAAATATTAATATTACTATGGTTTGGTCTAATACCACACAAATTGTAATAAACCCACCCCCACCCTTTTTGAAATGATACTGTGATTTAGTCTAATACCACAACAATTGTATTAACTCATATTTGTGTAGTCTTCAGTAGAAAAAAAAATATGTTCTCTGCCAATTTCTATGTACAAAAAATGTAGATTCCTTGTAGGTAATGAAAATATAGAACAAACGTCATAAACTGAAGCAAGTTGTAAAATAAATTATTATTTCTCAGACCTCATAATCAAATTGCAACAATTAGAATAAAAATACAGTAATTTTTTTTTTTTATTGCAGACACTTGTCTGTTTGTAAAGAGTGCTATAAATAGAACGCAATTGTTACCCTGAAGCAGATCGATAACAATCTGGATTGTGAACTCCTGCTGATCGCGCCATTTTAAAGTTTGTAACTTTTTGAGAAAATCACTTTCAAAATACTTAATGGATACGATAGATTTCAATAAACTTGATATCGACAATTTCATAAATGAAACGTGACAAAAAAATAGTTTGTGATATTGATATATGGCGGACATTGTGACAAATCCTGCAATGAATGACGATTACAAAATTATTATGTCTACTTTAAATATCATATTAAAATATGATACATACATGTACTGTGGAATTTTGAGTACATGTCATAACTTAAAAAAAAAACCATTATCGTTGATTGAATTCTTTGTCCAGGTAAATCAAGCTAGGTGAGATAAAAGATTACGTAATCAAAACAAAAATTCTATAATCCGTTGATTGGCTTGTAACATGTAATAAAATTGTCATTGTAGTGTATTTTATGGATTATTGATTTTTGTTACGATACACAGTGATTATAGATAATTTTACACAAGGAAATCTAGGCGCCAAAAAAATCGCCAGAAGCCGATTTCAGTCGCCAGTCAAGAAAAAAAATCGCAAATTGCGACATTGGCGACCGACAGCGCGATCCCTGGTCTTATATTAGATAAATGGGGCCAGGGGGAGATCAGTGAGTTAGGTAGTTGGATTACCTAACAACTCATACAAACCTATCACCAATATGGCATGGGTTCGTGCCCGGCTTTGTAAGTTGCAAAATAGGGTACACTCGACTCGCAGCCGCAGTGGTTCTCTCCGGGTACTCCGGCTTCTGTCACCATGATATAGCTGAAATATTGCTGAAAATGGCACTAATCACAATAAATCAAATCAATCAAATTAAATACAAATGTATTAGTTAAGTAGTAAATACAGTAGCCCCCCTATTATAAGGTCACTCCCACCAAAGTGTACCCCTCTTATCTGGACAGATTTCATATACTACTAATTGTCCTCCTCTCAATAGAGGCCACCTCTCTTATCAGGTCAGATTTCATATGGAGTGAGATAGTAATACAATGTATACTGCTAAATCCCTTCCCCCCCAAGAGGTCACTCCTCTGATAAGGCCACTTTTTTCATTGCAAAAGGGGAGATCTTACAAGAGGGGACTAATGTATAGTCAAATTCATATTGCGTGAATCTCCTACGAAATCTCAATGACCTTGAACTAAAACAAGTTATTCAGTTATCTCTGGTAAATTCAATTTGATTACAAAAGTAAAAGTGATGGAGCAACAGTTCTTAATGATAGTTACACACACTGACACAGTGTATAACAATCGACCTTGTTACCTATTTAATTAATTAGAAACACTTAATATCAAATTACATTCTGCAAATAAATACATAAATTTGTATTTATAGTCCCCAACAGGTATAAAAACTACAGTCTCCCAGATATAAATTAATGTCATAATTTCCTGATAAAGCCACCTAATATATATAAAACTGATTACTAGGGTAATGGTTGTTTCATGTCCTTTCCTGTGTCATTGATACAGAAGAGGAAATATTTCAACTGGAATCGATTCCATTAACTCCTCTAAGACATAAAAAACTGAATCAGACTCCTCATCATGATAAAACAACTTAACGATGTTGATTTCAGGTAAAAATTCAGGTAGTCAGGTAAAAATTCAGGTAGTCGTATTGATTTCAAAGTGTCTCGGTTGGATGGATTTATCATGTACATGTATGATATTTGTGTAATTTACTGCTAGTGATCTTTGTGAACATATGGTCCTCGTAGGTCTAATCTTTGTCACAGCTGCTGTCCATCCAATTTGTTTCTATTGAAATATTCCATACATCATTTTGAATTAATTTCCCTTGTTGTAATTAAATATACTATTCTAATTTAATGTGTTTCTATTTTTGATTGAAATATAAACCTATAGTAAACATTTATGTATTTGTTGACCATTTAAGCAAAGACATACAAAATATTACTTTACATTTTTTAAATATTTAACATTTTTTATTGGTGGTACTATAACAGGTCACGTTGTCCGTGTTGTATTTTCACCCTTCACTGATTCTTCAATATTATTTTGGTACAACAAATCGTAGGATAGATTTGATTATTGGTGTTAAATGGCACTTTGAATGAATAACAGTTGTAGCTTTTGTTGTTTTTCGACAGTTTCAAATTTAAGCAATATTTCAGTTATATCTATCATGGATGTCAATTTATTGGTATGTACTGGAAACCATAGTACCTGAAAAAATAATGACTTGTCACAACTGGTGGAAGGGCAGAAATCAGACTCCAATATGTAAATTTGATAATCCTACATTCATAAACACATGCCCACAGTTGATCTGTATGCCTTTTGTTTACACTCCTTAATGAATTTCTGGGAAAAATACCAGCAACAATTCCTCAGTTACATCTGAAGAACATTGAATTTAATAACGCCCATACATAGAATAATATATCATACATGAGTATTGCAATAAGATATTTATAATATTGATGAGAAATAAATATTGAACAGTAAGTGTTGTTTATTTTGTACAAGTAGCTTGAAGCATGTATATTCAATTTTAGTTAATTGTGAAAACTGTAGAAAGTTACCTGGCATTTGATCAGATACAATTATTGATTTTTCACCTGTTGTCTTTTTACCTGAGATTTACCTTGAGAAACAAACAGAAAGGGAGTCTGGTTATCAGTCTAGATGATTCTAGTAATTATCTTGTAGAATTCCATTGCACTATTTTTTTGAGGAGGGGATGGTTCATTATTATTATTATTATTATATTGTTGGTCTTTAGTTTGATAATATGATGTACATGTGGAGGGGCGGTTCCAACTGTAATATTGGAATGAAAATAATAAATTGCTAAAAGCCCAAAAGGTTTCGATTAGGATCTGAAAGTAAATATTGAAGAAGCAGCTAAACATAAGCTTTGGAGCTTGACTTGGGTTGATATTATTAGCTAATATTATACTTTATGTTTATATTTTCCCTATTTGTCTTTGTTAGCCAGCCATTCCATGTAACAGTATATAGACCGGGCCCGGTCCATATAACGTCTTCGTTTAGATTCACCATTATGACGTCAAATTTATTTCTGGTTTCTTCAAGTCTTTAATATAACAAATAGTTCACGGCACTTCGGGGCCAAATGGCAGTTTATGGACCGGTCTGTTACCCACAAAACACTATATGGACCTCAACTTCGCTGCGGTCCATATAATATTTTGTGGGTGACATCCCAGTCCATAAACTGTCATATGGCCCTCAGTACCATGAACTACGGTATTTGTTAATTATATTATACATGTACTTATCTAAGCCTGTTGCTCCAAACATTATTATAGTAGTCACCCTCGTATAAGACCACCCCTGCTACAATGAAAATGTGGCCTTAAAAGAGGGGTGGCCTCTCTTGAGGAGGACAGTTTAGCAGTAATTTGCTATCCCAGAGCATCTTATATTCGGCCTGATAAAAGTAGTGGCCTTTCTTGGGAGTGGCCTTATGCAGCTTCCCCCACCAATAAAACTGACTGCCACGATATCACTGAAATAAAGTTTAAAGTGGCATTAAACACCATAACCTTAATCCTAACCCATGACAGTCCCACCACACATTAACATACTGTATATGATAAAAGGTGTATTTTCCATCAATATTTAAATTTTTAGATCTTCTGATAATGTAGATAACAAACATATACCATGTACTTTTAATGTACAAATGAAAAATAGAAATAAACAATGCTGTTAACTTGAAATATTGATCTATTTTGTATGAATTAGTAATTTTATGGTATACTTGGTATAAAATCAACCTTTGGCTGTATATGATGAGTCATACTGTGTGGAAAATGTACATTTCATGGGATGTCAATCAAATTGTCAGATCTATAAACAATGGTACAGGTATAAAAAAAAAACCAAAGTACAGTCAAACCTGCCCATGTGGTCACCTCTATTAAGCAGCCACCTGTATTAAAGAGTCACCTTTGTCTTGTCCTGTCATAGAAAATTTCATATGAATTGAACCTCTTTTAAGAGGTCACCTGTCTGTTCCAAAGGTGTCTGGTGACCTGTTAAACTTAATACAAGTTTGATGGTAGTTATGTAATGTTAAAGTTGATTCCAATCTTATTAATAATATTTGGCACTGCTAATCAATGTTAGAAGGTATTTTTGTGTTTGCCAAAGACGAGTTATTTTTAGTAACAAAACATTGATGCATGCATTTGTTCTACATGCCAAAATGCCAACATGTTCTAGTTTTTATTTCAAAATATTCATTTACTTTCAGTTAATGAATTCACTTTTAATCAGAACTTGACCAATAACCAAGAAGTTCAGTGATACCTTTTAATTGATACTAATCATAAATTGAAATGCTTTTAAATATTTAGCTTGCTAAAGAGCAGTACTTAATAATAAAAGCACTGTTCATGAACTTTTAACTTTTTACATGCACAATCTCAATCTGATAGAAAAAAAACAACACCAATTGGAAAACAAATAGTAAGTGGTGTTGGGGTAAATGTTCATTTATTTTCTTTATGAAAGCCAGCACAGTGAAACCCTTTTCTCTGAGACCTCTCATGTGAGACTGATTTAAAATCTCACAACTATATTCTTCATGTTTTTTAAATAAGTCAATTTTTCAAATGAAAAAAATGCATTGATGGTTTATTGTGTCGCCTGCGTTACGCAGAGGTGACATATAAGGATCACTATCCGTGGTATTGTGTCGTTGTCTGCATCACAAAATAATTTCTTGTCACATTTTTCTCAGGAACCACACAGGCCAGCTTCTTGATATTTGGCACAGAGCATCAGTATGGATAACTGTATCGTCTAAGACAGTTTTGAATCTGCCGCATGTCCACTTCCTGTTTGATGGAACTTAGAATATTTTTGATATCGAAAAAGTTTGCAGGCGACACATTTCTTCCCTGGAAGACTTACCACTAAGTTATAAATAATACTTGCTCACCTCCAGTACAGTATGTAGATAGTTGGTATCTGCTGTTTCTTAGCTAAGCACACAGCATTAAAAAGTAAGAACAAAGACTGGGTTGGCAGCTCAGATTCAGGATAATGTGTACGAGGGGATAGATATGTCTACCTGCAGACTTTTGTTTCAGTTAATTAGCACTAGATGCTCATGATGATCATCATTATCTGATTGAAATGTTATTTCTTCTCGACATGATATAGCAAAAATATTTCTCACTTGGCATTAAACAACAATTAGTCACTCATTCAATAAATAAACATGGATGTTTTCTAAAACTGTTGTATTACCTTCACAGGCAAGAAGAGAATCCATCATACAGAAATCCCAAGAAAGAATCACCAGATTTGAACAATGGAAAGCCAGTGGTAGAAAAGGTGGGAGTAGATATGTGTATGGCTTTGGTAGTCGTACACCGCGTGATGTGTGTGTGCCTTTCGATCGAAGACGATCCTCTTCACATACAGGGTTAACCAGACACTCACCTAATGGCTCTGACTCTGACTACTATCGACCTCAACGCAGGGCCGTATCGGCCTGCAGTGCGGTCAGGCGACACTGCTGTATAGATATTAACCGCCTCACTGGTATGTCTTTCTCTACATTAACTCAGCAACATGTCCGAAAACATCTCTTGTCATCTGCTGTTTCTGAAATAGCCAATCATATTATAAAACTGAGAAAAACTAGGTTACGTAGGAAAAATAAATATTAGTATACTGAGAAATTTTTATATTCATCTTTGAATAAAGCCAATTGTATTTAAATCAAATGTTATAATTTTCCAGTTTAATATGCAAATTAGATAATTCAGTATAATTTTCAATATCTATAGCAACAACAAAGTCATCAATTTCAACATTTCTTCTCTCTTGTATTGTTAATTGTTAAGTCAAAATTGTTCAACTTTTAATGAGATATTTTTTGAATAGAATATATACTTTCTTAAAAAATAAGACTCAGAAATACTTTAAGAAAATACCGTTACATTTTTTACATTTTTTCGTTGGGTACAAAATTGATTTCCTCTTTTACTATGCAAACAGTAGATGATGATAGGTGTTGATTCTGTACTTCCATAAACAAGTATGAAATTCAGTTTTTATTCATGGGAGAAAATGTGAAAAAAGGGGGGTGGGGTGGGGGTAATATCTTAAATTTTTCCTGAAATGCAATTTTAGACAAAATTTTAAAGTTGAAGTTAACAGTAAATGTGGTTTTATTATTAGATATCAGTTTCGTTTGAAATTTGATTACAAATATTAAATTGGTATTAATTATTTATAGCAATTAAGAATATATTTTTAGGGGATGGGGAAGTTTTATGTGTAAATTTTGTTTGGTTTTTATAAAACAATTTCTTAATTACTTGGTGTGATATTTGTTATTGAAGTACAGTTCTACAAATTGTTAAGAAAAAAATTGTTTTCAATAAATTACAAGATAAAGATAATTAACAATTATTTTTATGTTATTTTGTGTAAAATTTCAAAGACAAAAATACTTTTATATGACTGACATAGATTTTTTCAGCTATTTGGATTATCACAGGCAAGTGATCATATACCAAAACAAAAAATAACATTTATGGAAGAAAATTCCAATTAAAAGAAGGCTGGGAGAGAAAATATTTTGGAATGCAATAATTTTTATTTATTATTTTGGAATGTTTCGTTTTTTTTCGAGAATGAAAGACATGTTGTGCATTATTTCATACTAACTTGAACATATTTATATCAGTGTTCTAAATGAACACTTTCCAATGTCAGAGGGTCAAATGCTATCAGGTCATGCATTGTTTAATTAACATCATCAAACTCAGCATTAAAATAGTTGGCCTTGGAAATTGTTCTTATTTGGAACCCTGATGAACATTCATAATTAAATAAATGTATACACATTTCAAACCTTTTGCAAAGTTTATTGAGTGATCATTTATTGTTTAATTAAAAGCTGGTTTTTTTTTTTAATAATTTGTCATGGAGATATGCTAGCACTAAACTTTATTGAAGAAAAACAAGAAAATAAACCTTGCAAAATATATATTTTAATTTAACATGTTATATATATAGACATTGAACCATTAGCTGTTGACAACTCAATCTCTACATTCAGTTTTCAACAAGTAATCTCTAGCAAAAATTTGTTTAATGTTTAAAGAACACAAAATTTAATGATTTGGCCATCAAATCTTTATCAAGGATATTTAGAAATCACATTCAGGTGTACATACACTTAACATCATGAACATTTTCATGTGTATGGATATCATAATGTTATTTCTGCATAGACCTATCCTTGATGAAGGCCTTATGATGACAAAAGCATTGAATAAATCGCAAGAATATTGAACATCTATTATATCATTATCCCTATTAGAAAAAAGAATTGAACAGATACCAAATTTAAGTTTCAATAAAACTTGTTTAACTAGTAATTGATTGAGTTGTCAACTTAGAATTCTGTATCAGCTGTAACATGTAGACAGTGTGTTGACTTTTTAACTCAAAATTTGCATTGGTGATAGATTATTTAACCAATTTTTGCTAGTTGCCTGTGACTGCTTATAAATCACATAGTTACAACTAACATACTTTTCTTTCGTGTCGTTTTGTGTTTGTTTGCACTAACACATGCCACTTTCATCATCCATGCCCCCCATTTTATATGGCTTTTTTTCTTTTTCTTATATTTGTCAATTATTCTCTCATTTTAATGTACCGGTAGATCGTTCGTAATGATTTGTATAAATGATCGTAAAAAAATACTGATAGATTTTGCGACAATTCAATAAACCTTCGTTTCTTCAGTATTTCCACAAAATATTTACTTTTTTGGATGCTTTCATTTTGAACTGATTTATGGGAAATGATGAATAAGGCTTTTCTTGAATTAGACATCAGTCCTTGAGATTAAAATTTGAATTTACTGGTCCAAATCAAATTCTTGAATTTATTTTTATATAGCTCTAAATAAAAACTGAAAAAATTTACTGGTCCGAACCAAAATGATTTACTAGTCTTGAGCAGGAGGACTGGTACTTATCATGAGGGATGTAACATTGAGATCAGTGAGTTCAACAGTTGACATCTCTCATTCTTTCACATAACATCTTGTACTGTAGCTCAGTATAAATCACATAACTTCTTATACTCTTAGCTCTGTATAAATAGCTCTTAACACACAAATATCTTGTAATCATTTCTATAATCTTCAGTGATCAGAGTCAGACAGGTTTAAAACGATGTTGTTAAATTATTATACACACATTTGCACTCTATTTTCTATGATTCAAATTAATTGTAACATGTTTTTGTTAACCTATTATAAATATGATATATTTCTGACACAGTAGTAAATTTGATGACATTGTCATATTTGAAATGTATATTTCAATAATGTTTATAACATTTCATTAATTGTATGTACAAGTACACCTGACAAAGTTTAATTGATATACTAAGCATCAAGTTGTACAATTTCACCTGTGTTACACTATAAAAAGTAACCTTGAGCATTTAAAATTATTATTTTAATTTTGTTTAAATGACATTTTGAATTGAAATTTTAATTATAATTAAGTAAGTATTAAGTTTTTTTTTTAACGATTATAAATGTAACTAGACACAATTGGTTTAAAAAAATAGATCAGAACAATGCATTACATTTCTATCAATTTAATGATTTATGTTGTTGTCTTATGATTTGCATGAAGAGAATGTTAGATATTTAATTTTGAATGATATATATACACACAATGATAAAATTTCAATCTAAGATTTGCCATGCATTTTATTTATTCTGTTCTTTTGCATATCCACATGCATTTTTTTGCATTTGCTTGTTTCTTTCCTATATCCAGGGACATTTGGAGGCGGTGCCCCACCCAATAAACATCTGTCCATGTCTACGAGTGTTTTATATAATAAGCGCAGCTCTGATTTCAACGGCAGCACAGGAAACCTGAGCGTGAAAGACCGACCAGGGTCCCTCCTTGGTAAGGCCTTGTCATGTCCAAGTGATGTCTTTCATGTTTATAATGATCAAAATCAATTCTTTCAGATTTTGAATATCTAGACAGCTAGATATATTTGTAGAAGTTAAAAGTTTATTTAACAATTTTAATGACGGAAGGAAATATCTCAAAATTTGGAGAAAAAAATATATAAATTTATGAATTCCATATTGAAAACTTTATGAATTGCAATTGTATTGTTTTATTTGCATATTTGTCAAATATATTATTTTATTATTTTCTTGAATTAGTAATTATGCTACATAATAAGTTGTGCATGTAAATGTTCAAAAATATAAGATATATAACAATAATTTTGTAATAAAAGGCTCTATGTTTAAAATGTTGTGTTTGTCTTGTCAGAGAAATGAGTGCTTGCTTCTTGTCAATCTTTTGCATCTTGTTCAAGCACAATTAGATTGCACTGAATGTTGTTGCTGCACTTTTAAAATTTACTTGACTCAATTATAAAAATCAAGAATTTTATTTTTAGCTTTTTTTTCTCTTGTTCTACACCAAATCTATTTAATTATCTTCAATATTACAGTCAAAATTAGCTTTGAGCACATCTCACTTCATATAAATGAAAAAAATATATATGTGTAAGACTCAGATCGACGTCCAATTCTCAAATGGACGTTCAATATGTCACACCCGTTAGGACATGGTTTTGAAACAATAATGGGGAAGGGACAAGACCAGATTCAGAGTACATTGTACATTCTACTTTCGTGGACCCTAATCATAACCTAACTTAACCTTAATCCTAACCTTAGCCCTAACCCTAAACCTAACCCACACCCTAACCTTAACCCTAACCCACACCCTAACCTTAACCCTAACCCTAACCCTAAACATAAACCTAACCTTAACCCTAAATAATATTAATGAAAGGGGAAATGCTTTAAAAACACAAAACAAAACAACAACTTTCAGAAACAGATAAAAAAAAAACCCACGCAAATAAAACTGTCATTACAATTATTTTTGATGGCAAACTTGATCGTACAAACGGACCTATTGTAGATATGCGAGTTTGGAAAGGATGCCGATTTGAGAATATTCTAAAATTGGACCGTGATTTGAGATAATGACGTCAGTGGACGCCGATTTGAGGAGTGGACGTCGACCTGAGTCTATCATATGTACCGGTGCACGACAATTTTTACACACTTCCTTGTTAGATTTAAAAAAACAAATATTAAAGTGATATTGAGCAACCAGGCATTTTTTTTACTAATATTCATGTTATAATTTTAAGTTTAGAAGTTTCTTGAGGAATTCTGTGTTGATTTTTTTGGCTGGGTAGCACAGAGTGCAAATTTGAGTTTAAAGTGGCATGCTGTGAAAAGGGATACATGTACATACTTTTACCAAATACCTTCAGGAAATTTTAAGATTATGTTTGTAATCGACTCCTGTCCACTTTACGTTGTAGAAACTGTTCAAGAACTTTTTTTTATTAATTTGTATACCCCCACTCGTAGAGAGGGGGCGATATTGCAACCACCTTGTCCGTCCGTCCGTCCGTTCACACTTTCGTAACGGATATCTCAGCTTCTACTGGAAGAAATGATTTTATATTTGATATATGGCTTTGGCATGGTGACTTGTACCGTGTCTCCCCTTTCCAGGTTTACTGCACATCTACTTCCTGTTTACCGTGCGGCTTACAAATGAACGAGTGGGGATATTCTTAGCATGACGTAGCGTGCAATATCTTGTTTGTCCTGTTTTAAAACTTCCAGTAATATTTTCAAAGAAGTATACAGTCAAACCTGTATTAAGAGGCCACCTTTGAGACAAAGAAAAAGTGGTCTTTTAAGACAGGTGGCTACTTAATAGAGGCTCAATACATATGAAATTTTCTATAACATAACAAGAAAAATGTGACATTTTAATACAGGTGACTGCTTAATAGAGGTGACCACATAAGTAGGTTTGACTGTACTAGTATTGTATGATCAACTCCTCCTACAGGTCTTTAAGATTTATAGAATGTTTCTATCTATTGTTGTGAATCTCACATGTTAAACATTTTGAGAGTGTAACCCAGCCAATTTTTTTTTTTAATTGACAGAACATTGTAACAGTAATGGATAGCACATACAAAATAATCTATAAAAACATAAAAGTAGTTTTCCCACATGGAATAATTCCAGACAATCATTATACAACAAAAGGGGAACTATTCTATAGCTAAGACGTTGACCCGTCCATCATGTACCATTACAAAATTACATTATTTTTTTCTGGAGTGCATGTAGCAATTTTGAGCATGTAAAATGATATGAGACAAGGGTACATATAAATTTGGAAGAATTAATGTATTCAATCCTTACATACTTGAATGTTTAGTATATAATATGTATTTAACGGTACTTACAGGGCTTTTGGTAAGGACTATTATATAAAAAGTTTATGATGGGATATGAATAAGGTTAAAAAATTGATCAACTTTCTACATATTTCATTTCTTATAGACCATTTGCACTTTCCTGACTTGACTCTAATATTACATGTTTTTTTATATGAGTTATTACCACTATACTGGGCAAAATGGTATCTGTTCAATGTAAGAGAGAGGACAACAAATTTGAGTATGATTTTTTTTATAATTTGTAAATTATGGACCTTATAATTTTATATCAAATAGAACATTCACAAGTTATTAAAACTTTATGAACAAAAATATTACTAATTTTCATTGAACTTATATGAAAAGGGACCATTTTGCCTTCATTAAAGGCAAAAAAAAAACCCATATAAAAATGTATAATTTAAATATCAAGTCTGAAATATGCAAATGGTCTGTTGTGACAAAACCAATGATGGGCCACAAGACATGAAATACCTTTTTACCTCACCCGAGACTTTTTAATAGAATAGTCCTCAAAATGGAACAATATTAATCAAAGCAAATAATGTATTGAAAACAGGAAAATTTGTAGGAAAGTGGCTGATATATTTAAATTATATGTCATTATTTGGTATAAACATTATTTAAAAATAATGATGTCTTTATATGTAATAATTCATGAGTATGTTTGGATTGTATGCCTTGTTTTGTTTGATGAGGAGTGTTATACTAATATACAATTAATATGCTTGAGTTTGTTATCACTGGATTGATGTTGTGTTTTTTTATTTTCTTTTCTCTCCCACCCTAATTGTTGCATCCTGCACTGCAAACAACAGCTCTGAACGCCATCTCCGAAAAACGTCGATCTTTTATAGCTGGTAACGGCCCTCCTCCAACGAGACCAAGGAGCAGCGTCAACCTATCCACTAAGGAGAATGTCAAACTTCGAGAGAGGTCAATGCCTAGAAAACCTCGTCCATCTAGTGTGGCTACATCAATGCCAAGTTTTATGCAACTAGAGTCCCCGTCTCCAAAGATGCGCAGTAAAAGTACTGATAGGATTGCACGAGGTAAAATAAAACCTGTAGTTTCTCTTAACTTATTGTAGATAATAATTGTAAGAAGAGTTTGACGATACCAAAGGGGTAATCAGAATCTGTAAATTGAAGAAGAACAGACAACAAAATGGCAAAAAAAGGACAAACAACGATCTACAAAACATTACAAAACTAAAGATCAAGTAACATGAACTCCACTGAAATCCGGGGATAGATAGTCAGAACTATAGTAAATTATTTATTGCCTGAAAAATTGGTACTCTTTGCATAAATATCGCAAACATTTCATTCTAATTTGTACAACACAATTTTTTTTTAGCACAAGTCTAATGTTTGGAATCTCCTCTATTATCTGATGTTCATATAATTAAACTATGAAAAATTTTAATATTCTAAAAGTCAGTTGTTACAAAGTTTTTTCTTAAATGCTTGAAGATTTACTATCATATACATTGGAATATGGAAGGACTTGAATTTTACTGGTGGTTGTTATTGTGAAAGGAAAGTTTAAACATTTATAGTCAACAATTCTACTAATATCAACACAACGAACAACCATATAGCACCTTAAAACAACAACTGAATACACAAAAAATATCACAGCATATGGTGTCCTGGCTTGGAACAGGCACAAAATGAGGCAGGGTTAAACCGGTTGATTTGTTTTTGGGAACTTAAAGTGTACAAGATATTTTAAATTCTGTAAATAACAGTACTAGTTTATTAGCTCACCTGGCCTTTAGGCCATGTGAGCTAATGCCATCACTTTTTGTCCGTCGTCCATCCGTCAACATTTCACATTTTAATCTTCTCAGAAACCACTTGGCCAATCGCAACCAAACTTTGGTGGAATGGTCCTTGGATGGCCCTCTTCCAAAATTGTGTCCAAGGATCCTGACTTCCAACCAAGATGGCTGCCAAGCTAAAAATAGAAAAAAGGGGGGATGAAATTTAAAAAAATCTTTTCCTCTGAAACTACTGAGCCAATCTTAACCAAACTTTGCTGAAATGATCCTTGGGTGGTCCCCTTCCAAAATTGTGTCCGGCATTTCAGACCTCCGACCAAGATGGCTGCCACAGCCGAACTTAATTATGTCCCCCAAACAAAGTTTGGGAGACATATTGTGTTTGCTCCATTTCTTCTTATTATTATTCTTATTACATCACCCCGACTGCTGTCGGGTGACGTATTGCTATTCTACGTTTCTTTTTCACTATTATTATTATTCTTATTCTTCTTCCACACATTTTTGTCCGCTCGATTTCTCGGAGATGCCTTGATCAAACTTTATGAAACCTAGTAGGAATATCATATACCATGTGAAGTTGTTCTTTTAAGGGTTGATTTTTTCAAAATGGCTGCTGTTGCCATGGAAACGGCCAAAATGCTAAAAAATTGAAAAACACAAAAATGATCATAGCAAGTTACTCGCCAAACAGAAATGGATGAAACTTGATAGAAACAACATCCATATCTAGTAGAATGAAACAAGCCAAAAAAATCGGAATCAATTGGACAAACTTTGCCGCAGTTGCCATGGAAACAAAAAAGGAGGGATTTAAAACATTTTTGGATTAATTTCATCAAACTTCATGAAACTTTGTAGGAATATCCACCGTAGTGTGTGGCAGCTTTTGGGGGGGATGAAAAAATTCAAAATGGCGGCCGTTGCCATGATAACCAAGGTACAAAATGGCCACCAAATACAAAAATCCTCCTATTTGGGCGAAATTTGGTTTCCAAGTAGACTATGATGTTGCGAATTGATATCCATCGTTGGTTTGCTATGGTGGCCATTTTGAATCCAAAATGGCCACCAAAATACAAAAATCCTTCGATTTGGGCGAAATTTGGTTTCCAAGTAGATTTTGATGTTGGGAATTGATATCCATGGTTTGGGAGCCATATTATGATCCTTCAGATCATATCATATCTTGTGTATTGTTCTTTTGGGGGACATTTCTAACGCTCTGCGTTACAGTAACCAATATTTTTTGTCTAATATAATAATTTTCAAACTTCATGAAACATCGTAGGAATATTCACCGCAGTGTGTGGAAGCTTTTGGCGTGTTGATAAAATTCAAAATGGCGGACATTGCCATGGTAACCAAGGTACAAACCGAGGTACCAAAATAATGGGGTGGGGTGACGTCCGCTATTGCTTTGCAATGGCAATTCTAGTTATTATTCTTCTTCTTTCTTTTTCTTCCGCCAAAAGTTTGTCCGACACATTTCTCGGAGATGCCCTGATCAAACTTTATGAAACCTTGTAGCTATATCATATGCCATGTGAAGTTGTGCCTTTAAGGGTTGATTTTTTCAAAATGGCTGCCGTTACCATGGAAACGGCCAAAATGCTAAAAAAAAATATGAAAAACACAAAAATTGATCATAGCAAGTTACTCGCCAAACAGAAATTGATTAAACTTGATAAGAACAACATCCACATCTAGTGGAACGAGATAAGCTAAAAAAAATTGGAATCAGTTGGACAAACTTTGCCACAGTTGCCATGGAAACAAAAAAGGGGGCATTAAAACAAATTTTGGATTCCTTTCATCAAACTTCATGACACTTTGTAGGAATATCCACCGTAGTGTGTGGCAGCTTTTGAGGGGTTGAAAAAATTCAAAATGGCCGCCGTTGCCAAGGTGGAAAAAATGTTAAATTCACTCCAAACAGTGGATCCTTTTGAATCTTGACACAAAAATAGATCATCACTCAAAGTTGTGCTCTTTGTTTTTAAAATTTTCAAAATGGCCACCAATATTAAAAAATCGTTCAAAATTCAAAAATGGAAAGATTTCAATGGAAATGGATATTTACAGGGAGTAAGACATGCTGCACCATATGGCGACCATTTTGGTTTGCTATGGTGGCCATTTTGAGCCGCCAAAATACAAAAATCCTCCAATTTGGGCGAAATTTGGTTTCCAAGTAGATTATGATGTTGCGAATTGATATCCATCGTTTGGGAGCCATATTATGATCCTTAAGATCATATCATATCTTATTATTTCTTGCTATGTTCTCACACTATTCTTCATTCATACCACTAGTACTTGTATTGTTCGTTTGGGGGACATTTGTAACGCTCTGCGTTACAGTAACCAATATTTTAACATAGGACCCTATGGGAAATTAACTTTCACATTTAAATATTTTCCTTTGAAACCCTTGAACCAAATTAAACCAAACCTGGCAGGGATGGTCCTTGTATGGGTCCCTTTCAACATTGTGTCCGACAGACCTGCCCTCCATTCAAGATGGCTGCTGTTATTAAAAATAGAAATTTCTTCAATTGTCCATTGCTGCTTTAGTACAAGTCAAAATGAGCTCAAATTTTAACTGCAGCTACATAGCAAGGAGTAGTTTAACATATATTCTGGGTTTTTCTGTGGAATTTTTATTTCAGCCGATTTATACCGATTATGCAAATTAGGCATATTTTGATAAACAATCACATTTAAATCTTTTCCTCTGAAACCGCTGAACCAAATTAAACCAAACCTGGCAGGGATGGTCCTTGGAAGGGTCCCTTTCACAATTTTGTCCGACAGTCCCGCCCTCCATTCAAAATGGCT
>MJUT01003539.1:67472-78577 GCA_002080005.1 Gigantidas platifrons | reverse complement strand
GAAAGTTTAAACATTTATAGTCAACAATTCTACTAATATCAACACAACGAACAACCATATAGCACCTTAAAACAACAACTGAATACACAAAAAAGATCACAGCATATGGTGTCCTGGCTTGGAACAGGCACAAAATGAGGCAGGGTTAAACCGGTTGATTTGTTTTTGGGAACTTAAAGTGTACAAGATATTTTAAATTCTGTAAATAACAGTACTAGTTTATTAGCTCACCTGGCCTTTAGGCCATGTGAGCTATTGCCATCACTTTTTGTCCGTCGTCCATCCGTCAACATTTCACATTTTAATCTTCTCAGAAACCAAACTTTGGTGGAATGGTCCTTGGATGGCCCTCTTCCAAAATTGTGTCCGATGATCCCAACTTCCAACCAAGATGGCTGCCAAGCTAAAAATAGAAAAAAGGGGGGGATGAAATTAAAAAAAATCTTTTCCTTTGAAACTACTGAGCCAATCTTAACCAAACTTTGCTGAAATGATCCTTGGGTGGTCCCCTTCCAAAATTGTGTCCGGCTTTTCAGACCTCCGACCAAGATGGCTGCCACAGCCGAACTTAATTATGTCCCCCAAACAAAGTTTGGGAGACATATTGTGTTTGCTCCGTTTCTTCTTATTATTATTCTTATTACATCATCCCGACTGCTGTCGGGTGACGTATTGCTATTCTACGTTTCTTTTTCACTATTATTCTTATTCTTCTTCCACACATTTTTGTCCGCTCGATTTCTCGGAGATGCCTTGATCAAACTTTATGAAACCTTGTAGGAATATCATATACCATGTGAAGTTGTGCCTTTAAGGGTTGATTTTTTTCAAAATGGCTGTCGTTACCATGGAAACGGCCAAAATGCTAAAAAAAATGAAAAACACAAAAATTGATCATAGCAAGTTACTCGCCGAACAGAAATTGATGAAATTTGATAAGAACAACATCCACATGTAGTGGAACGAGATAAGCTAAAAAAAATTGGAATCGGTTGGACAAACTTTGCCACAGTTGCCATGGAAACAAAAAAGGGGGCATACAAATTTTTTTTGGATTCCTTTCATCAAACTTCATGACACTTTGTAGGAATATCCACCATAGTGTGTGGCAGCTTTTGAGGGGTTGAAAAAATTCAAAATGGCCACCGTTGCCAAGGTGGAAAAAATGTTAAATTCACTCCAAACAGCGGATCCTTTTGAATCTTGACACAAAAATAGATCATCACTCAAAGTTGTGCTCTTTGTTTTTAAAATTTTCAAAATGACCACCAATATAAAAAAATCGTTCAAAATTCAAAAATGGAAAGATTTCAATGGAAATGGATATTTACAGGGAGTAAGACATGCTGCACCATATGGCACCCATTTTGGTTTGCTATGGTGGCCATTTTGAGCCGCCAAAATACAAAAATCTTCCGATTTGGGCGAAATTTGGTTTCCAAGTAGATTATGATGTTGCGAATTGATATCCATCGTTTGGGAGCCATATTATGATCCTTAAGATCATATCATATCTTATTATTTCTTGCTGTTCTCACACTATTCTTCATTCATACCACTAGTACTTGTATTGTTCGTTTGGGGGACATTTGTAACGCTCTGCGTTACAGTAACCAATATTTTAACATAGGACCCTATGGGAAATTAACTTTCACATTTAAATCTTTTCCTTTGAAACCCTTGAACCAAATTAAACCAAACCTGGCAGGGATGGTCCTTGTATGGGTCCCTTTCAAAATTGTGTCCGACAGACCTGCCCTCCATTCAAGATGGCTGCTGTTATTAAAAATAGAAATTTCTTCAATTGTCCATTGCTGCTTTAGTATATGTCAAAATGAGCTCAAATTTTAACTGCAGCTACATAGCAAGGAGTAGTTTAGCATATATTCTGGGTTTTTCTGTGGAATTTTTCTTTCAGCCGATTTATACAGATTATGCAAATTAGGCATATTTTGATAAACAATCACATTTAAATCTTTTCCTCTGAAACCGCTGAACCAAATTAAACCAAACCTGGCAGGGATGGTCCTTGGAAGGGTCCCTTTCACAATTTTGTCCGACAGTCCTGCCCTCCATTCAAAATGGCTGCTGCTACTAAAAATAGAAATTTCTTTAGTTGTCAATTTCTGCTTTATTACAAATCAAAATGAACTCAAATTTTAACTGCAGCTACATGGCAATGAGTAGTTTAACATATATTCTGGGTTTTTCTGGAGATTTTTTCTGCCAGTTTATTCCGTTTAGGAATATTATGAGATAAAAATCACATCAAAATCTTTTGCTCAGAAATTTGAGTTGAAATTATCTGGGTGGCCCATGTTAAAAATTATGTGTAACACCTCCATTTTCTATCGACTTTAGATGTCAAATTGAAAACCAGGTGAGCAATTACAGGCTCCTGGGAGCTTCTAGTATTTAAATGTGAACAACAAAAGATAATTTTTAAAACATTACTATACATTGAGGTAAACTATAGTGTATTTGGTGATTTATGTTGTGAAGTTACTGTACAAGAAAAACTATTGATGGTCTAATATGTAATGGTTAGCATGCTCACCTCGAATGGTTTAAAACTATTGATGGTCTAATATGTAATGGTTAGCATGCTCACCTCGAATGGTTTAAAACTATTGATGGTCTAATATGTAATGGTTAGCATGCTCACCTCGAATGGTTTAAAACTATTGATGGTCTAATATGTAATGGTTAGCATGCTCACCTCGAATGGTTTAGATTTTGGGTTTGAGCTATTGATGGTCTAATATGTAATGGTTAGCATGCTCACCTCAAATGGTTTAGATTTTGGGTTTGAGTCTCAGTCGAGTCAAACCAAAGATTATAATATTGGTATTTGCTGTTTCTTTGCTAAGCACACAGCATAAAGGAGTAATAACAATGACTGGTTGGCTCAGAATCAAGTTGATATTTATGAGTGGAGCAACATATCTGCCTATGGACTGTTGTTTCTGTGGGTCAGCACTATTAAAATCAGACTAAGCATGTTGGTCTATACCAAAGCAGACATCATCTCATTGGAATGTACTTGTTCTCACCATGATATACAAAAATGTAGCTGAAAAATTGCTCACTTGGCATTAAACACCAATCACTCACTCACAAGAAATCTCTGATGTTACTAGAGCTGAAGTAAAATGTTAAATAAGATATTGAATTCAGAATTTGTAAGTTATTTATAGTAACAGGTAATTCTAGGTTCAACAGACAACTGTTCCTATTAATGTTCCTAATATTCTTCTATTTGAACAATTAATCCAAGCTTATTACTTTTACAAAGCAGCTTATTTTACTTTTAATTTCTGTTTTGTAAATTAAGTTAATTCTTCTACAGAACAACTGTAGTTTAACATGAAGTTATCTAAAAAGATCATGTAGAGATAAATATACATGATACATTTTCAAGTCATGTAAAAGAAGATCAATATCATTGCCGTTTTTCATGTCGCAGTCACTGAAAGATAAAAGCAAATGGCTGACATCTTAATTAGTGTGTACAACATACTTCTAGTAACCTTCATTATGTAGGCTCAAAGTCAAGATTGGAAACATATGATTTTAGAGTTTTTGTGAGCTGCAAACTGAAATGGCTATAACATGATAGCTCATCAGCTAACATTATATAATTACATATGAATGAGGGGAGATATTCAATGCTGAGTCACTTATATCCTTACCATTTGAAGGCAAATGGCTTCTGCTTCTGAGTAGAAAAAAAATGATCCTCTAGTCTAAATCGTGGACTTCTCACTTCTGTGGCTTGAATTAGATATTTTATTTAACAAAATGATTGAAAGTGTCATTTTGAACCTATATTTTTCAGACAAACAGAAAGGAGCTGTACCACCACAGCCTAAATTTACACCAAAGAAAGAGAAAGATGATATGAATAAACAGGAGAAAAATAATGATAAAAAGGTTGGCTATAAAAGTTCAACAATTTATGAAAAGAAAGTTTAAACAGCGATTGTCAACAATTCTGCTGAACAACTACCTTTCACAAGTCACTGAACAAAAAAATACCACGACATATGGTGTTTGAAAATCCAGGTCGTGGCTTGGGACATGCACTAAATTTTTGTGAGGTTAAATCTGTTTATGTGATCACAACCCTCCCACACTTGATAATTGAATCACTAATGTCAATACAGATATAAACAAACAATTTTAAAAAATTGAACATGTTCGCTTTCACTCACAAAAACTACACATTACTACAAAATTTAATGACAGCGTAAACATGGACAATACAATAGGAAGAACAGTGAATACCAGTAGTTCACTTCTAGTGAGGAAGGTAGATTATGTTGGTTAAAGACCATTACTCTATCAATAGGTCATAAACATCTGAAGAAAAAAGGGGCTGTCGTGGTCATGATCTTATGGTAGTTGGATTTACATCCATCTATGCAATCAGTGCCTATCACCACTACAGTTATGAGTTTGAATCCCACAGGCGATGTGTATTCGATACAACATTATGTGATAAAGTTTGTAAGTTGTTTTCTCTGGGTACTCCAGTTTCCTCCATCAATAAAACAGAGCGCCACGATATAACTGAAATATTGTTGACAGTGGCGTTAAACACCATATCCCTCCCTCCTCTATAGAAATCACTGTTCTTCATGGGAGACCAGAATAGATAGGTCATCAATTTGTTGGAATAAGATATTAAGTATTAAATAGTAATATAATATGGAATGAAATAAGTACTGATTAATTTGTAGTAGGACCTACTAGTTGTACCAGTAGATTGTCTATATTTGTGCAAAGTCCTTAAACAGTATATCCCCAACCACCATTGTTCAATCCAATTATTTTTATTTGATTGATTGATTTGATTGTGTTTAATGCCAACTTTTGCAATATTTCAACTATATCGTTGCTTGAACAAATTTTATGTTAACTTATGCCTAAAACTTTCTTGTCTATCAAACAAACAGGTTATATGTTCAACTTTGACCATAAAATATGTTTAAATCAAATTTAAATCACTGGCTGCTTCTATTTTAATGGAATGCTTGGGGGTGAAGTATTGTTGATTTCATGTTGAAAGTCAGATTTAATTTCTTCCCTCAATTTTCAGGATGTTAAGAAATTTGACCCAAGAAAATCATTGGCAGAAAAAAGAAAAGCTGAACAACAAAAGAAAGCAGAAGAAGCTAAAAAAGAAGGAACACCAGAGAAAACAGACAAAGCTAATGTCAAAATATCCCAGAAATCCATTGATCGACTGTCGGCACCAAAACAGGTCAAGGTCAAGATTGAAACGCCCACTAAACCAGAACCTACTAAGACACCAAACGTTAGTAACTTATATATAGATAAATTAGAAATGAGTATAAAAATAACTTGAAAAATTAGAATGCACATGTCAGCGTGGAATGATACAATACATGTACTAATGTTCAATTAATATCAATGCAAGATTATCAATAATTCACACAAAATGACCGTAACAAAATATATCTATTCATGACTGAATTTTGTTTATTCAGCTTAAACCCTTGCATGTTTTGTCAGATTTGCTTAAGCTTCATAGTACTGAGGCAAAGAAATATGTAAGAGAAAACCCTTAAGATTTGCTCTGCCTATTTTTACCAAGTCAACTGGTTTTTGTGTTTTTTTGTGAGCCGTGGCAAGTCGATTTGAATGTAAATAAAATGTAGTCAGAAAAGGTTGATTACTCCTTAGATTAACAATTAGATATGTAATGTTGGTCTAAACATATTAAGTAAGAAATCTAATTTAATAGTTTATCACACATTTGTCAGAGATCTTTTTCTTTTTTCAGTCTCAACACTTGAGAAATACATACAAGTTTCATATATTTTACCTTTTTTTTTTATGGCAAGTTTATTATCATAAAATAATATATTTTTGGATAAATGAAATGTCGTAAAAACTCAAACAACAGAAAAGAAGGTCTATTAAGTGATTTATAAGAATATGACTAACCTAATCTAAAGCTTATAGTTATAGTGTTAGATAGTTTGCTGTAAGTTCATGACTAATTTACAGGTCAGAAAATCAACCACAGCATCTCGTACTAAATCCCCGTGTAAACAGGTTTGTTAATGCATGTTAATATTTGACAGTGTGATCTGCATCAAACAAAAAACTAGTCATTTCTGTTCTTATCATGTTTTTTTCATCTTGGCTTGTACATCCTATGACCATTGTGTGTTTAACTATTGATCATTGCTGAAGCTTTTTAGTTCAAATCATGTTTTTATCTTCTTGGCTTGTACGTCATACTATGACCATTGTGTGTATAACTGTTGATCATTGCTGAAACTTTTTTGTGCTAATTGTAATTTATACAGTGAGGTAACTGTGAATTCATTTTTTTCGGTTGAATACTAATTTTCATGATTTTCGTTGGTTTGATCAAACCACAGAATTTAGTGCACAACGGAAGATATAGATAACAAGAGAAGTCATTTGCGATTATCTAAACAACGAATTAGGATGTCAACGAATATCTAAGTTTCTGCCAATCCACGAAAACTGACTCCAATGACAATAAACGAAACCACAGTATTTAAAATAAGACCTTTTCTTTAAATTTCAAAAATGCATATTTAAAAGAATAACACCACAAAACTTTTGAATTTTGCTTTTTCCATTTTCTTCAATACGGTATAAGTGGGGTTTTTTTTGTGGGAGCCAAATTTCACGATTATTTTCAAATTGGTGGAAAAAAATTTAAGCAGTATTTAATATTTATGATCCAGAGTTTTAACCAAAATCAAATTTTAGGGGATTGATTGTTATATTAAAATAACCTTATCTGAATTATTTGACCAACATCTAATTTTTTTTTTTTAATAAATTGAGTAAGATCTTTTTGTATGCCATCGGCAATATTTTAAAATTGTATACATGTTCATTAATTGAAATTTGTGTATGGGCATTTGATAAAATTTTAATATATTATTACAACACATTTGCAAAAATTTAACACAGACAAGTCTCATTAACAGACAAAATTGTGACTGATTAATTAACACCATAAATTGTCAACTAATCGGTTTTTAAAAATCATTGAATGGCAATGCTAATATTAAATAAAGAAGTTTTATAGATAAAAGGATGGTTAATTTAATTAATTTACATGTTATTTGTCACCATATGCATTGTTTTTGGGAGGATTTTCTGGATATTGCTTGTGTGCAGATTTGTCTAATACAATGTACTAATTTAAATTGAAATTGCCCTTCAAATGCTGAAGACATCATTGTGGTATTGATTTTAAAATAATGTGATGTTTTTGTAACCTTTGCAATCACTTTTGAGGCTTGTGAATTTGACCTGCTGGAGGCTACATGCACTCCATAAAATTAAAACCTTTTTTGATTGATTTTGAGGGTAACTGACAAAAAACTGTTTGTTGGTTGTTGGTTTGATCCCTTACTCTAGATACCCTGGTTTTCACTCACAGCTTTTAAACCAGACTGACATCATATTAATGAATGGTTCAGCTGAAATATTACGGAAAGCTGCATTGAACACTGATGATCCAATTCAATACAAACACTAAAGTTCTTCCTGGAGCCTTGTATACATGGTGGCCATCGTGATCGTTATCATTTGGTAGTTGGATTTACAACTACCTGTGCAATCAGTGCCCATCACCTTTAACGTTGCATTTTTGAATACCACTCATGGTGAGGTGTTCTTGATACAATATTATGTGATAAAGTTTGTCAGTGACTTGCGACAGGTCAGTGGTGTTCTCTGTGTACTTGGGTTTCCTCCATTTATAAAACTGACCTCCACGATATAACCAAAATATTGTTGAAATTGACATTAAACACCATGACCCAAGCCCTAACCGTTGTATTTATATTATTGTTAGCTAATGCTATTTTATTGCAATAATTTTGATCGTGGCCAAAAAAATTAACAGCATATGATCCAAGCATTGCTCACACAATGTTTATAACAGAGTACAACTGATCTTCTAACATGTTTCTTTTCTTAGCTGTCGTACCTGTGGAATAGAACTTGATGTGAATGTTATGAATTCAATTTGTTAATGCAGTTCATTGTGCATGGAGTAATTAAATATGAGATGTTCTTGAAAACCATATCTTCCATATTAGCAGTTTATCAGTACTTTGCAATATTAAGTCTGATGTTTTCCTCATTCTAATGATATTTTACCTGTTGGATGGTATTCAGGCCTGCAATAATGGGTGGTACCAGGAACTTTTACCTGCCTAAAATGGTCTTTGGTTCCTCTTGATTTTAAAGAGTGGTGTATAAGATATTCATGAATTTTTTTTAATTTGAATAAGAAGTACCGGCTGTAAATAGTGAAGTACTGCTAGACTTGAAAAATATTGAAAGCCCTGGATATTATTACTACATTTTTTGTACATGACATCTCAAGGTGTATTAAGTGACATTTTACTTATATATTATTACTGGTTGGGCATTATCATGTACACATATCATCTTAGGCAGTATTTAATTACACAGTATCATATTGCTGATTGGATAATATCACGTTTACATATCATCCCTGGGTATATGTTTCACTTTGTCAACATATGTTGTAGGTTAACTTTTTTTTGCATTCAGTGAGTTAAGGTGACAGGTGATTGTTGGTTTTGTTGATATTGGCAGAATTTCTTTTTATACTGTTTTAAAGTAACATTGCTGACCTTCTTCTTTTCTATATCAAAAGTGAGCGGTCATGTATATGTGTGTTAGGGGTATCAATTCTGCCTCAATTTCTACAATTTTGCAATAAGATTTTTAAACTGTTCCAAAAGTTTGGTATTTTTTTGTTTTTCATTTCATCACTAGATAATAATAATCTCCTCATATTGTAATATGATCTATTTCACACTATTCTACAAAAAGAAACGTTCTTATAATTCGGTTTATAGAAGATCTTCACTGTCTTTATATTCTTCAAATACAGTAAAACCTGTCCATGTGGTCATCTCTATTGAGCAGTCACTTGTATTAAAAGGTCATCCTTTTCCTGTCCTCTCATAGAACATTTCATATAAATTCAACCTCTTTTAAGAGGTCACCTGTCTTAAAAGACAACATTTTCTTTCTCACAAAGGTGACCTCTTAAAACAGGTTATACTGTATAGTCATATTGATTGACATCAAATGAAATTAAGTTGGTAGATGTCAATCTGATTAAAGTCATGTTAAATACACTAGTGTTTCCTCAACATCTTACACAACTTGATCTGAGTATATCCATTTGGTTGTCTCCGTTTTCCTTTACTACATGTAAGCAGGCTTTTTGTAATCGTAATTGTAATCGTCGATCAGCTGTAATAAATCACATTTTTCAAGTTATTGAACATTATCGTTAATGAGGTAAAATTCTGATTTCATGATGTAAATTAATAATGAAAACAGAAAACTGTGCTTAAAAGAATTATTAAGCCTCATGGTGACTTGACCTCAAGGTTGTAACCACCATCATTTTCATTAGTTTATGTACAGTTCACTTGGCATGTCACACTCGACTTGCAGCCGCAAGTGATAAAGTTTACCAGTTGCTTGCCCATGGTCGGTGGTTCTCTCTGGATACTCTTACTTCTTCCACCACTAAAACTGGTTGCCATGATATTGCTGAAAGTGGCGTTAAACACCAAAAACAAATCAAATCACTTAGCATGTCTCATATTTAGCATATTATTTTATGATTTTCAAAGTAGGATTCAGTTTGTATGAAAATTAGAAATTTCTGTCCTAGACTTTTGTGAGTACTGTCAGAAATCCATTTTATTATGTTAAGTACCAAAATGTAGTTATTTATTGTTTAATTACTGCTGCATGAATATGGATGGGATAAGGGGAGGGAGATGGTCTTACATTTTGAAAAAGAAAATATGAATTGTATTATCATATTATTTAACAGAATACATATATAAGGAAAGTTTGGTTTATAGACAAAAAATGGGTATAATATTTGATATTACTTACTTGTATGAGTATCTTGCACAACTGCAAATCTCATTTCCTGTAATTGAAAATTCTATACAATGTAGTGAAAACATTTAGAAATTTTACATTAAAATCATATCCAGGGATATTCGTAGTAATTTAATTTAATTAGTCCAGAAGACATTTCTGAAAATATTGGAGAGTCCCACAATTGTAAGATTCTAAAATTTGAAAACTTTGGAGAGTCCAGGACTCGTCCAGACAAGTTGCAAGGATCTGTTTGTATGTATTTGAATATATGGTTAACCAAAATGTTTTACAAATTGTAGCAAACAGACTTTATAATAATATTGTAATAACTTGTGTCAAGAGTCCCACATAACTCTTCATGTTTATAGATCAATAAAGTTGATTGCTCACACCTAATGAAGGTTATTCAAGAAACGTGTTGTGTGTACTGAATTAGATATTTGAACTACCGTATAGTGGGTTTTTTTCGCGGGACTCCAATTTTCGCTTTATTAGCGTATACGATCGAAACGCTAAAATTAAAACTCGTTAAATTTGAAGTCCGTTTTCAGTAAGAGTTAACTCCCTATATTTATCATATAAAATTCATTACACCTATAGTTGTCATAAAATTCAACAGATCAAAGAACGATCAACACAGCAGTATATATAATAATTGTATATACGGTATAGGGGTATGCACACAGTCTCACGGTTTGTCATATAGGCCTTATGCATAAAGCATATTAATACATGTTTTATTTTGTCATTTCCTACTCTCACATCTATGTGTAAACAGTTACAAATATTTCCTATTAATTTCATTACACCTGTAATTGCCGTAACAATCAATAGATCAAAAGATCAATATCGGTTGGTTGATCACTATAAAAACATGTCATAATTATAATTGCATGTCGTAAATAACAAACACACTAATTAAACACATTTTATACATGTATATCTACAAGATTGGATTTTAAATTACATTTTAGTACATGATGTATACATTCTGTCTATAAAGTTTGTGTTTCAAGCTACATGTAAATAATTTAAATTTAAAGGTGCTCCCGAAACTGATAATTTTATAATCAATATCGTATTTCCTGTCAGTTTTGTTTTGTTTTGCAGAAGGTGAATGTTATTTACACAACATT
>MJUT01003539.1:25215-60355 GCA_002080005.1 Gigantidas platifrons | reverse complement strand
TACTTACAATTTACCAAATTGAACAGTTCTGTTGGAGTTTTGGCGTCTTTTCTTCCAACTTGACTGTTCTATTCCCGTTCTATATATTACGTTTTGACAGAATTAGTTCATATTTGGTATGTTGCCATAGTATAGAAATGAGATGCATGCCCATATCTTTACATAGAAATACTGCAATATTTGTTGTTGGGCATAGTTGTGATATATAGATTTAAATTTGTAATGGAAGTTTATCTGGTCGACCCCTGAGGTCAATTTTCACATTAAACAACACAGGACAAGAAGATAAATATATTACAAATGATAATCAATATTGATCATAAGAAATTAACACAAGAAATATACCGATAAAACTCTTCTTCTTCCTGGTTTAATACAGATGTTTAAATGTGTATAGGATACAAAAAACTGGTTAAAGAAATATGTCTCCATCTTGTTTATTAAAGAAACACCATATACACAAGAAATATTGTTTTGTTACTTAACCCATTCACCAAGTGTAATGGTTGGACTGAAATTAATGCATGTACCTTGAACAGCATAACCCTTGAAAGATCAAAAAATGATTGTATTCAAATATTATACAGAGAGAAGAAGCAGAGAGAAAACAGAAAGAAGACACAAGAAGAATGGAAAAAGAAAAAGTAGAAAAAATAAAAAAGGAGGAAGAAGAAAGAAATGAAAGGAAGAAGGTACTTAAAGGATATGATAGTTATTGTCGTTTTTGCATTTAATTTGGAAATAAAGAAATCTTGAAGAGGAAAGTCTTGAATCAATAAGTAATGAGTGTTTATTTTATTTTGCTCATACCTAAAGTCTAAATGCAAAGAAAATTTTATATATCTGAACAGTTAAACAAAGACACAGAAAAAATACATTGTACAAAAAACATTATCTTATGCTTTTTATTATTGAGGGGTTTCTGTCAGGGGGACTTTTGTCCTAAACCCCTATTTATTATAAACCTTGGATTATATTTCTAAATGATCAAGGATCTATCCGTCACCACTTAGAATTTCTATGGTTTGTCTAATATTTCGGAATGACCAAGAATCTATCTGTTATCAGTTGGAAATAATGAAAGTAAGGCCACGCAAAATTAATTACTTGGTTCTCAGGCCCTTTTTTGTCAAAATTGATGAGGGAGGGTGGCATTTTTTTTATCCTTTTACTGCTGTAAAAAGTGATGAGGGAGGCATTTTTTCTTCTTTTTTTGTGTGAAAAATATGACAATGTATAAAACTTTTCATTACTTTAACAAAAATTTTATTTCTTCCGATGAAACATCACAAGTGGTTAATTTTTATGGAAAAGTCCAATCCGCTAGTCCCAACATACCATTTTTAATCTCCTTAAACAATTCCAATATGGTACAAGCTTTGGAGAAACCCCCTATTATGTTCCCTGGTAAAACTGGCAAACATTTGTGCCGAATTTGCACAGAAACGATTGACATTTTGTCTAAATGTCAAACGGAAACACGTTTTTTATTTATACATTGTCATAACGATGCTTTAAATCTCATTTAAGCATGATGCGTTTTAAAGCGTTTCACCGACCACGCGATATAAGAGAAAAAACGGATGCGGTTGTTTTTTTCCGTACGGACAGCGATACCGCATTTAATTTTTTTTTTTTACTATTTTTGCAATAAAATCGGCAATGCGGCGACGAATTTCCACATGCGGGTGGGCCTGAGAACCAAGAAATTAACTTTTTATGGCCTAACAATAGTTTCCTTTAAATTGTGCTTAAGAATATTGACATCTAATATTTGCTTGCATCAAATTACAAATAAAGGTACTATGTTTGATGTACAGTTTATACTCACAGTCACTTATAGCTCAACTCACTTATATGTCATATTGACTGAAAGATGACTTGAGTGGTTGATCATTGGTTTGATCACATTGGAATCAAACCAAGGACTTAAAGTTTGGTATTTGTTTGCTCCTCTGCTAGTTAGAAAAATAGATTGTTTGAAATCAAAGACTTTACAATTGGTAGTTGTTGCTCCTCTGCAAGTTCGAAAAAAGACTGTTTGGCTATGAGTCACTTTAATATGTCACCGTAGATTGTTGTTAGTCTAGTACAGGACAGACTTCATCATCTTATCAACAAGTAACGTGTTCTAATTATGAAAAAGTTTAAAACAGTTAATAATTCCATCAATATCAAGAAAATAAACAACTACCTCTTTATACCTCAAACCATTGAACAAAACAAACAAAAACTTGAAACATGGCAGTGGAAATCTAGGTTATGGCTTGGGACAGACACAAAAATGTGGCAGGGTTAAACCAGTTAATGTGATCCCAGCCTCCTCTCTTGATAATTGATCTCCAGTGACAACACAGGTATAAAACATACAACTGAAAATCTACACAAATGCTCAAAAAATACCACACACCATCACAAAATGAATGACAACATAATTATCTACATAACTGTAAAATTGTCTTAATCAACATTCTCTTGCTCCTAAACAGTTTTCTAACCACAATAACAATACAATTTTGCCAATTATAATACAGTAATGGAGCAAGTATGATCTCTGAAATATGTTCTTATGCTTTAAACTAACTCCTACTGAAAAACTATTTATACAACACATATTTATATACGTTTTAATAGCGAATAAATCTCAAATAAATTTGAATTTTCTTTTCAGAAATTGGCTGCAATTATGTCTAAAGTAAAATCTGATAAAAATCTGGCTGTAAGTATTATGTTTTTATTTTAATAATACAATATGTATATGTATTAACAGAATTACAATTTTATTATTTTTTTACCTATATGAACTACGTTGATTGTGCAATGGTTAGCTGGAATATCATGGCTATACCCCTGGTCATATGAAACCAAAGACTATAAAATTGGTATTTGCTGCTAAGGACACGACTTTCAAGAGTAAGAGCAGACTGGTTGGCACGAAAACTGGATATTGTGTGAGTGATGTGACATGTTTACTCATTCAGTGTTGTTTCAGTGAAATAGTTCTACAGCCAAACCTGTATAAATAGAACACCTTTAGGACAAAGAAAAAGTGGCTTTATAAGACTGGTGGATTTACAACTACCTGTGCAGTCAGTGCCTTTCACCACTAAAGTTGTGAGTTTAATCCTGCTCATGGCAAGGTGTACTCGATACAACTTTATATGATAAAGTTTGTCAGTGACTTGTGGCAGGTTTTGTCCAGCTACTCCGGTTTCCTCCACTAATAAAAGGGCTTGTCACAATATAGCTGAAAAATAACTCCTAATTCCACCAATAAAACTGAATACCATGATAAAGCTGAAATATTGTTGAAAGTAGTGGCATAAAAAAAAATGAGGACTATTAGGCCATGCAAAGTTAATTACTTGGTTCTCAGGCCCTTTTTTGTCAAAATTGATGAGGGAGGGCGGCATTTTTTTTTATCCTTTTACTGCTGTAAAAAGTGATGAGGGAGGCATTTTTTCTTCTTTTTTTTTTGTAAAAAATATGGCAATGTATAAATCTTTTCATTACTTCCGATGGTGGCAGAAACATCACAAGTGGTTAATTTTTATGGAAACATCCAATCCGCTGGTCCCAATGTACCATTTTTTATCTCCGTAGACAATTCCAATAAGGTACAAGCTTCGGAGAAGCCCCTATTATGTTTCCTGGTAAAACTGGCAAACATTTTGTATAAATGTCAAACGGAAACACGTTTTTTATTTATACATTGTCATAACGATACTTTAAATCTCATTTAAGCATGATGCGTTTTAAAGCGTTTCACCGACCACGCGATATAAGAGAAAAACGGATGTGGTTGTTTTTTCCGTACGGACAGCGCTACCGCATTTAAATTTTTTTTGGTACTATTTTTGCAAAAAAATCGGCAATGCGGCGACGAATTTCCACATGCGGACGGGCCTGAGAACCAAGAAATTAACTTTGTATGGCCTTATTGAAAATCTGAGTCAAATTGAAAGTTTGATTTCATTCTTACTTTTAATGATCAGTTTCAATATAAATTGTACATGTCTTGTCACTATCATAAATAGCCTGCAAAAAAACAAATATTGAAAACTTTGTAATTTTATTTTAGGGTTCAGATTCCAACCTCTCGTTGTCATCATCGATGGCCAGTTCACCAAGTCTAACAAACCTTGCCACCAGCGAGGATGAACAAACAGACGATCAATTACAAGTTCCCGATTCTACTCCAAAATTCAAATCTCCGTTGTTACAAAAACTCGTTGAAAATAAACAAAATGGCGGTGGTGGAGGAAGTGACACACCTAAATTCAAATCTCCACTTTTACAAAGTTTGTTAGGAAAAAAGGGACGATTGGCCGATAAATTAGAATCTGAAAAATCTTACTCTGATACAAACTCAGAAAAATGTGATACAAAACCTCTAAGTGAAGGAAGGGAGGTAACTCAAATTAGTGCTGACTGTGTTAGTGATAATAGTGACAGTGATAATTTTGTGATAAATTCAGACGAACACACATTAAATAATGGTCTACATAATGGAGATGTAACTCATATACAAGAAATGGTAGATTCTAGGTATGTATAAAAATATAAAATAATACATATTTAGTAGATAACAGTCACCATAATGAAAACTTGACCTGTATACAGGAAATGGTAGATTCTAGGTATGTATAAAAATATAAAATAATACATATTTAGTACAGATAATAGTCACCATAACGAAAACTTGACCTGTATACAGGAAATGGTAGATTCTAGGTATGTATAAAAATATGAAATAATTCATATTTAGTACAGAATGGAGATATTGCACATATATAACATAAGGGCAATTCTGGGTGTGTATAAAAATACAGACTAACACACATTTTGTAAAGGTAACGGTCGATATGACGGAGATATTACCCATTTATATAACAAAAGGGCAATTCTGGGTGTTTATATAAATACTGATTAACACACATTTAGCACCGGTAAAAGTCAACATAACGAAGACGTTACCGGTATACAGGAAATGGTAGATTCTAGATATGTATAAAAATATGGACTAACACACATTTAGACTACAGGTAACAGTTGATGTGATGAAGATATTACCCGTATATATATAAAAAAAAGATGAATAAGGGATGGTCTATGAGAAAGGGATTGCTCTACTACCCAATTTACATAATACAGAATAAACAAAGGTTAGTTATACTATTGATGGAATATACTATTTTTTTTTTTCTTGAAAAGGGAATTTACTTAAGGCATGAATAGGCTGTAAAGCAATTCTTGACAGCTATGTCGAAAATACATAAAAGTTGGCACTTCACTGGTGTCTGCAGAGGCAAGTGTCAAAACATCGGTAATGAGTGATTTGTCCAGGTAATCACCATATTGGACAATGTTGGATAAATAGATTCTCCTTCAGTTGCCCATGGGTTACGATATTTCCCCACTCAAGAGAGTTAAATTTAGAATTTTAACCATAAGCCGTCAGGCGAGTGGTTAAAATTTTAAATTTAACTCTTGAGAGTGGATAAATATCGTAACCCACATGGGCAACTGAATGAGAATTTGTTTCTCCCATTATTTAACACGCACTTTATTTCAAAAGCCGTCAAACGAGTCAAATGCGGTGAAAGGCACAAGACATTTTAATCCTCTAGAGGATTACAGATTTTTCCACCACTGGTTCAGCGGGGTTAAAACGACGTCATAATGGGAGAAATCATTATTCAGATTATTATATAGAAATATCTAACTAACAATGTCTATATTGAATTGTCAGTATGGAGGCAGTAAACAGATGAAAGACAGACCTGGCGAAATTCCGGAGACTCTTGTGTCTGACCGAACTCAAGTTTGTCTGACCGGATAATTTTTTCTGCAAAAATCAATACTTGATCAAAACTGATTGAATAAAGGCTATTTCTAACCAATGTGGCCGCCCTGGTGGCTCAATGAGGTAGGTAGATGGATTGCGTAACAACTCGTACAAGCCTATCATTAATGCGGCGTGGGTTCTCGCCTAGCTTTATAAATTACAAAAAAGGGTGCACTCGACTCTCAGCCGCAGGTGATACAGTTTACCAGTTGCCTGCCCATGGTCCTCTACGGGTACTCAGGCTTCTTCCACCACTAAAACTGGTCGCCATGATCAGTGATTGGGATTAAAAAAATTTCAATGGGACTATGGCCCCCTTTCCTTCCTTGTCAATGGGACATTTTTGATATGAATGGGCCATAATGACAGAACTATGTGCCAAAATCCAGTGTGAAAAATAATGTAGAATAAAAACATTTAACAAACTTTAATACATGGGTGGAGGAGATATATAAACTATCTGATAACTCACACCCTTCTGTTTGAATAAATATGATGAAGGACATACGAGCTTGAACTTAACACTTTGTTTTAATTCTTGGCTTAAACTTTGATCTGGACAAAAATATCCATCTGATATGCATGATAAACACTGTGCAATGCATGAAAATTCCCATTTCCCATTTCCTGGGGAAAGCAAAAAAAACACGGGAAAGTGACATGCTGATCAGTATCCGATACTTCCCACCGGGAAAGTGTTACAAGTCCGTTGTTGCTCGTTGTTGTACTTTGCGGTTATCATATATATTAGTTTTTGAAACTGGTTTACGATTTATTTAAGCCTGAATTCCGTATGTAAAGGTATAAAATTGTATGTACACAAGGTACCAGATATCGCTGTTGAACTCTCACAGATCATTTTGAAATAAAAACTAAATTATAAATTAGATACAGTGGTTGGGATTAAATTTTTTTCAATGGGACTATGTCCGTGCAGTCTTGACAGAACGGTTCGGCTGTATGTACGTCTGACTTCATCAGAAAACGAATGCATGCATATGACGCAGAGTTTTTATGTGGAAATGCGCCATTTTGTCGGGTAATGCGACTATGGCGCGGGGCGCGTGGTAATCCCAATCACTGCATGATATAGCTGAAAGTGGCGTTAAGCACCAAATATCAAAATCTAACCAATGCCCTTTATTTATTTTATTACTTTCAAACATTTTAAGGACAAATTCCTCTAGATCTTTTTGAACAAGTACTGTTTGGAAATCTTTCAATTATCTCTACTCTGTGAAAAACGAATGTAAATGGCTTCCTGCTCATCACCAGACTGCCCAGAGGTATCTGTCGACCCATCCATCATGAAGGAAAAGAAAGATCTTCCCAACATACTAAATATATAAAAATGTGCTTGCAATTGTTTTTTTTTTTTTTGTGCAAATTTATGTGCAAACGAACATATGTTTATAGTTAAAACACACTAAACAAATTAATTTTTTATTTCAATATTCCATTTTTGTTATGATCCGTTTTGATTATGGGATGAAACATCCGGTAGCGTCGATCTTTTTGCCATGATGGTTTAAGCTTAAGGTCTTTTCTTTTAGGCTTCGTAGTTACTTTTGAGGATTTCTTATTACCTCTGCCGATATTTTACGCTTTAGAGCTTTTCCCGGCACACATTTTCAATCATTCAAAGCATGTTTCTTTTTTCAAAAAGTCACCTCCGCTCATGTGTAAAAAAGTAAACTCCGAAAACGATGTCGGACATCTGGTCCGAAAAAAATACGATTTTAGTCGGACCAGCAACAAAAAATGTCACACTTGTTCGACGGTCCGACGAATTTCGCCACCTCTGGAAAGAAAACATAGAACAAAACAATGTATTAGTATATCTTAATCAAATTCACTATTTTATGAAAAACTACAAACAATTTTTTTGCAGATGTAAATATTAGAAAGTGTTTTCAAGTTTGTATGTGATACTAATCAAACTAGAAATAGGTGTTTAAAAAAAAAAAAAAAAAATGTTCCTAATTATGCTGAAAGTCAATACAAAATTTTGCAATTGTGGTCATCTGAAAAATATCCTGAAAAAATTTCATTCTAACTCTGCAACTGTTAATCCCAATTTGGAAAATGAGAGCTCATTTTCAGTTGGTTTTTCCCCAGTGATCTACAATAATATATTGATACAAGAGAATTATATATATGTGATAATTTCCCTGGTATCTTTACCTTTATTGACATAGATAAATGGCTAATGTCCACTATTATCTATCATTTTTCCTTTTCATGTTTACACAGATGATATTTAGTATCAATCCACAATCAAGATATGAAAAATTATTGATTTATCTGTGTACTAGTAAATATGAAATGTACAGCTATATATTTAGTTGAAATGGACTTCTCTGACATCTGTGGCTTTCTGTCGATGGAATATTGCATTGAGAAATCCATCCTCCAAAATCTATCAACAGTAGTACATTTACTATCTAATCTACATTAGATCTCCTCATCACTTAGGGCTATTCCATTTAAATTTCCCACCAGGGGGTGGAACGCCCATGAATTTTAAGGGTACCACCAACAGAATTTTTATTTTTTTTACCCCCCACCAAAAAGTTAGCAATTTTTTTTACCCCAGTAACAAGGGGAAAAAAAGATAAACATAAAATGTATGAATAAAGATAACAGGAATTTCCAAAAAAATCGAAGACCAGGAATGGCAACTAAAAGGTGTAACTTTGGGCACCACATGTCTGTCTGATTACTTTCATATTTAAGCAATGCAACTAAAGGCTCCAAGGAGCCTGTGTCATTCATCTAATGCAATTTTTGCCATGAATGGAGACAGGATATATATAATTAATAATATGCATTTCCTCATGCTTATTTGTGTAATTATGCTATGCTTTATTGTCTTATGTATAATATTAAACACAGAATGTACCGGTAGTATATTTGTATTTTTTATCTTTTATATCCATATAATGCTTCACATGTTGCCATGAATATTGTATTTTCATAGAATTAATACTAAAGCACATTTAATATGACACTGTAGTTTCTTTGTATGCACCTTTTAGTTCTCAGTCACTCCCTGCTTTTAGCAAGCTGGCCTGTAGTGTTTATATATTTTGTAATAACAAAATCTTACTATTTGGGTTAAAATTGGTAGCAAACCACCCCTTTCTTTCATTCACCTGTTCACGCCGGTAACTACTCTCGTTACCACGAAAACCATGTTTACAAATGAAACAGAAGTTGAAATGATAGTGTAAGAATATGTTCACATCGGGAGCGTTCACGATAAAACTCCGGGAACGATTTATGTAAAAAAAAATAAAAAATTGGGGCAACCCGATTTTTGAGGGGTGGGCAGGGATGATAATCTATTAAATAATTTTAATTGGCCTTAAATAGTGTTCTGGTAATCCGCTTTAACGAGACTACTTAAAACCTCAGATTCATTCTCAGTATTTCAGGATAGTGTAGTCAAATGTCTGCATATATAATACTCAAATTTACTTGAGCCATATGGATTATTCCCAACTTTCTTGATTGTAGGTAAGATCTTTATTGCAGATCCATGTATGTCAGGTCCCCATTTTGTGAGTAAATTTTCATTTTATTGAAGCTGTTTGTTTTTTTCCCCGGTTTTTAGTACTTGTATTTTGTCTAGAACAATCACATGGGCTTGTTACACTTTATCAGGGTATACTACCCACGTTAACCCAGAAATGGTGGTTTACGTGGATAGTATACCCAGAAAAATTGTAACAAGCCCCTGTGGTATAAATTGGGAAACAAACGTAAAACCATGTGCGTCAAACAGTCAAACCATGCACCGTTTTTTCAATTCATTTTATATTATTATTCTACCATTTAGGTGCATATTTGGTATCTCTGTTATAAAATCACTGTACCTAAAAACATCTGTGTATATTGTTGAAGGCCATTTGCCTTCAACAACCCACACACATGATTCACATCCAGTGTTCTAGCTAGGATTTCAAAAGGGCAGGGTGCTACTTCTGAAAAGGGCACTTTTATGCATAAACATTGGCTGAAAAAGGGCACTTTAATGCACAGAGCTTCTATAGTTCCAATTGTTATCAAAGCCCACTTTGTGACCACTATTATGTCTTTCTAGGAGTGTCAGAATCAATTAATTTTCTTTTTATGTTTTTATGTTTTTGGACAATAAAATATGTTTAAACTAATTAATTTTCTATTTAATGGGTTAATCTGTGGTTCATTTACATCATTTTGGTTTCTACAATTAATAAAGATTGTTGTCTAGGAAGGAGAAAACATCTATCCAAAGTAGAACAAAATTTGATATAATTGATCTTATGCATATTATAGATCAATATAAACTAGTATTGTCTTCTGTTTTTCCCAATATCTGTATGTTAATGAATGTCTATTTATGCATGTGTGTTATTACTACAGGTAATGTATAGAACTGGTTGTTGCTAAATATTGTCTTTGTTTCAGTTTAAGTAGACAGGTTTTTATTTCAAATTAAACTTAAGTAGTTTCATTGTGTTTGATAATAAAATATTGCAAATGGCATATTTAGATTTTGTTAATTTTGGTTTGTTTCAAGTAAAATGTATAACAAAGGGAAATAACTCATTTTTTATATCGACTTAAGAAGTCGAAAAATACGATGTCAAACTTTTGTTTTCCTTTGCCACTTTCTTTCAAACGTCTTTCCTGGGAAGGCATTGTGAATGATATGAATTTCAAAGTTCAAATTTTTATAATTACCATGAAATCTAATAAAAAAAAATTGATTGATATACGTAAAAATCTACCGTGTTCTGTACTGAAAAAATTGGTAACACACACCCCCTACCAACAGAAATCGAGTTTTGGTTACCCCCCAATCAATAATTTTACATTCATATTTTTCCTACCACCAATAGAAAAATAAATCAATGGTGTTCCGCCCCTGATGGGAAATTTAAATGGAATAGCCCTTAGTCTCCTTCTTAATGTTTTCCCTTTATCTTTGTTGCTGTTAAGGGGGAAACGATTCATCATATGTACCGAAATCGCGATTATTTTGGGGACAGTTCGGTTCACAATACGTGGAGGCCGCTTACGATACAAACGATATGATGCTCATTTAAAAAAAAAAAGTAGTGTTGAACTTCCATTTTCTTCTTTTGGTGATCATTTAATTAATATTTTGAGAAAAGGGAATCGATTAATTTACTCTTTTAAAATTAATTAATCAAATATCAAATATTTATAATTTCCGCTAGTACGTAAGCGACCTCATATAAAAAAAAAACATGGCAGCACCCACGTCGAGTGAAGGAATAGTTACAGTTTCCTATAAAACGTATCGTAATACATATCAAATATCGCAATACGTATCGTTTGTGGAAAAAGTGTATCGTTACACCCCTAGTCGCTGTGTCATGTGGGAGATCTAGCAACATCCCATAAGGGGTCATGTTTAGGTGACCTTTTAAAAAAAATACAGCTAACTGACCGGGTGGTGTTTTACTTTAAGGACTAAATATGCCTCTTTGGTTACTTTAAAATGTTTAACAGTAAAAAGCAGGTTTTTTTCTATACTAATGGAAAAAAGAAACTGTGCATAGGGAAATGGTTTACAAAATATATAAAGGAAACATTTTAATAAGTTTATTGTGTACAATACATTAAATTTATTCTTTTAACAATAACATTGGATGACCATTTAGTGTTTTCGTTCAAAAAGTTCACTGTAATTGGATTCCGAAAATGCACGGTGTGATAGGGAATTAACACATTTCAATACCGCGTATGTCCACCACGTGCATCGATGCATGCTGTACAACTGCGTCTCATTGATGAAACCAAATTGTTCAAGAATGCTTGGGGGATCGTATTCCAAATGTTTATCAATGATTGGCCCACTTCCGGTAACGTAACTGGTGGGTGAGGGAGATTGCGTAAACGACGTTCCATTTCGTTCCATAAATGTTCAATGGGCGACATGTCAGGGGAAACGGCCGGCCAAGGTAACACTTCGACGTTCTGTTGCTGTAAGGCGACACGTGCGACATAAGGCCTAGCATTGTCTTGCTGCAATGTGATAGGGCGAGCCTGATTTTGAACGAACGGAATAACATGAGTTTGCAGAATTTCATCACGGTAACGGACGCCAGTAAGATTTCCATTGATGATCTGCAGCTGAGTTCTGCCATTTGCTGTCATGCCTCCCCATACCATTACCCTCCCTCCACCAAAAGCTCGGCGTTGTAACACACATGGGTCGGAATACCGTTCTCCAGGACGTCGATACACTCTACAACGCCTGTCACTACTGTCCAAATGGAACCGTGATTCATCTGTGAACAGAACATCGGCCCAATCACGTATTCTAAACCGTAAATGGCGTCTGGCCCATGCAAGCCTTGCAACACGATGCCTTTGGAGGAGAACAGGACGGATTGCTGGACGCCTCGGCCGGATGTTATGCCTATGGAGTCTATTCCTGATTGTTCTGGAGCTGATTCGCCTCAGGCCAGGGATTGTTCGAGCCGTCAAACTTGATGTTTGGAATCGATTCCGAAGGTTAACTAGCCGTATATGGTTGTCCTGTCTTTGTGACGTCACATGTGGACGCCCGGTTCTGGGTTGGTCCTGAACATTTCCAGATTGCTGGTATCGTCTCCATAACGATCCTATGGTATTGCGGTGGCAACCAAAATGTCTAGCAACTTCGTTTGAACAGTTCCTGCCTCCAGCATACCAATTGCAGGATTTTGGTCATCTTCCGACAAGCGTGACATTGTTCTGATTTTGGTAACAATGAAACAAAAGTATTTTTTCAGGGGTGCAGTGTTCAAACAAACCTTCCGTACATCTTTTTAAAATCAAAATCGTGATGCGTTGAATGCAGAGACAAAAATAGCGAAAAACGAAATGTCCTTCTACAGCACGAAAAACCCGTGCAAATTTTTTCATTTCCAATCAGTATTGTGATGGACATTTAAATGTAACTGTGTGTGAAATTTATTTACCTGTAATCAATTAATAAAAAAAATATTCAATTTTTTGTGGTGCACAGTTTCTTTTTTCCAATTAGTATATTTTCAAATCTTACATATATGTACATATGTTTCAATTAATCATCACTGTAATTACTGTCCGTCATATATAATTGTTGAAAAACAAAGAAATTTTGCCTCTCTGCAAGTCAACTTTTTCATCCATTAATGCAGTTTTTAGCTCACCTGGCCAAAGGCATGTGAGCTTTTGCCATCACTTGGAGTCCGTCGTACGTCGTAAACTTTCTCGTTTTAATCTTCTCCTCAGAAACCACTGGGCCAAATGCAACCAAACTTTAGTGGAATGGTCCTTGGATGGCCCCCTTACAAAATTGTGTCCGATGATCCCGACTTCCAACCAAGATGGCCACCAAGCTAAAAATAGAAAAAAAGGGGGGATGAAATTTTAATTGTCCATTGCTGCTTTAGTATAAGTCAAAATGAGCTCCAATTTTAACTGCAACTACATGGCAAGGAGTAGTTTAACATATATTCTGGGTTTTTCTGTGAAATTTTTCTTTCAGCCGATTTATACTGATTATGCAAATTAGGCATATTTTGATAAAAGATCACATTTAAATCTTCTCCTCTGAAACCGCTGAACCAAATTAAACCAAAGCTGGCAGGGATGGTCCCTGGGTGGGTCCCTTTCAAAGTTGTGTCTGACAGCCCCTCCCTCCATTCAAGATGGCTGCTGTTACTAAAAATATAAATTTCTTCAATTGTCCATTGGCATTGCTGCTTTAGTATAAGTCAAAATGAGCTCAAATTTTAACTGCAGCTACATGGGAAGGAGTAGTTTAGCATATATTCCGTTTTTTTCTGTCAGCTGATTTATACCGATTATGCAAATTATGCATATTTTGATAAAAGATCACATTTAAATCCTCTCCTCTGAAACCGCTGAACCAAATTAAACCAAACCTGGCAGGGATGGTCCCTAGGTGGGTCCCTTTCAAATCTGTGTCCCACAACCCCGCCCTCCATTCAAGATGGCTGCTGTTACTAAAAATATACATTTCTTCAATTGTCGATTGCTGCTTTAGTATAAATCAAAATGAGCTCAAATTTTAACTGCAGCTACATGTACATGGCAATGAGTAGTTTAATATATATTCTGGGTTTTTCTGTGAGATTTTTTCAGCCAGTTTATTCCATTTATGAATATTATGAGAAAAAAATCACATCTAAATCTTTTGCTCAGAAATTTGAGTTGAAATGATCTTTGGGTGGCCCACTTTCAAAATTATGTGTAACACCCCCATTTTCTATTAACTTTAGATGTCAAATTGAAAACCTCTAGTTATGTGGGGTTTTTTCTTTTTTGTAAAATGTTTATTTTTATGCATTAACTTTGATTCACAACAAAAAAAATAAAGTATATTTTATGGTAAAGAGGCTAAATGAGACCCACGTTCTGAAACTTTGCATATTTGAAAGATATACACAATTTGTATTATTTTTTTTGTGTTGCTTTTAATATTAATTGATTGTTTTTTTATTTTCATTTCTATTATACAGTCTTCCAGCCAACCCACTTGCCCGAAGCTCGGTACAAGTAAATCTGTATTCAGACAAGTGAAAATTATTATGAAAGAATTTGTTCGAATAAACAGACAATTTTTCTAAATTTGGATTTTGGGCAAATAGGGGAAAAAAATCAAGGCAAAGACTGTTATATATTCATTATAGCATTCCCTGTCTATGTTTTAATGAGATTTTTGACCTATCTATTTCTTATGGCTTCAAAGAGTAAATGGATAAATATATGAGAGACCCAAATGAGCTCCATCTAAGATGGCCATCATTACTAAAAATGGAATTTTCTTCCAATGGCCAAAAACTGCTACAATTGGTGTATGTTTTATACTAAAATTATAAGCTGAAAATATTTGCTAGTATTCTCCTGAAACCACTTGGTTAGATTAAACCAAATTTGACTTGATTGTAAGCAGGTAAGCAATATAGGCCCCTGTGAGCCTCTGGGTATTATATATAACTAAGAAGGAAGTTTGAATTTTTTGTCATGTTCATTCTTGTTCATATCTCTTCTTTTTGAATTTGAAAGAATGTTGTGTACTAAGCCGAGTGACAACAAACAATTTATTCCTTGTCAAACAAACAATTTATACAGAGAATATTAAATATGCACCTGTTAATTAACATGTTCATTGACCCTTTAATGTGCATCATAGAAGAAAATGTTAAAAACAAAATACTTGGAAAACAAGTTTGAAGGGTTATCAAATTAAAGGTCATGTGAAGGTGAGAGAAATAAAATGTAACTAATCAGCCCATCATCAGTAGAAATCTATAATATTTACTCTATCAAAGATCAATAAATAGAATGATAAACAGTTTTATTGGGTGTCATGATTCCTGTCATTGATTATATTGACAGGTGAGTTAGTTGGTAGTAAACATTAAGCCTGTCATGTGATCATGCTACAGGTAAATTCCAGGTAGGTGTAACAATTTAATGTGTATTTACTAAATCTGGGACACTGTAGTGTATTTACTAAATCTGGGACACTGTACTTGTTGATGAAGGAGACTATTTGTTATGGTGGTAAGTGTGTTGTTATTATTAGGTACCTGGAATAAATTTGACCCATATGGTAGCCATTTTGACATATCAACAAAAAGACAAAGGTGTTACTTTATGTCATTATGATCGTTAATGTCGTGCTTACAAGATGATGGCCATGAAGGCCTTTCAAAGTTTTATTTTCCTTAATCACAAAATACATTCATTAAAACTCTATACAAACTACATCTAGTCAACACAGCTGGTCAGCTGATTTGTATATTGAGAAAATGCATTTACCTATTATTATTTCTTTTGTTAATATCATTGTAAATTGTGTGGACACAATGGATTAACCATAATCTAAAGATTTATGAGAATTTTATGTCTCAAAGTGAACCAGATGGTATTAATTCTATATAAATTGTTATTACACTGGTCGATTTTAAGAGCTTCATGTACATTGTAGTTCATGATATTTGTTAAATGTATAATAATGTGCCGACTTTAAATAAAATTTAATTTCACTTTAATACTTTACTACACATGATAAGTTCCCAATGAATGAACAAACTTTCTATATTTTTTTTAAATGCATAGTGAAAGTTTATATAGGTCAAACTGACAAATAATATTTCCTGATCATTTTTCCCTCCTATTTTCATGTTCTATGACTATTTTTATTTCTGGTGAAAGAATTTGCCAAACATTTAGAAATAAGTTTTTATATGACTGAAGACCTGTTTGCTTTTAAACACATTAGGTACTTGTAATGTTATTATATATCATATCTAGAAGTCATGACAAATCTAACCTTGTTAATAATAAATATATGTGTGTCATTGTCTGAAACATTTAACTTAAGTTTTCAAGTACAGATTTAAATTTTCTTTTCTTATCAAATTTTTAAATCACAATTTTGATTAAATGTTTTCTTATTAATATTACCATGAATTACCAGATGACTTTATAGGTATTGTATATGAATAGACAACATGTTATAAAAAGAAAGTTTATTAAGCAGTGATGGTCATCAATTCCACTAATATCAACAAAACAAACAATCACCTCTCATCTAACTAACTGAATGCAAAAAAGACAACATTGGAAATCCAGGTCCTAGCTTGGGACAGGCACAAACATGTGGTGGGGTTAAACCGGTTAATGGGATCCCAACCCTCCCAATTTAACGGTTCTAGATCAAGTTTTGAAAGTGACACATTAATGGAGAAATACTAACAACAGTTGTTAGCTGATCATGTTGGTAATTCCTAAATCAGTTGCTGAAATATATTAATATCTTTCAATGGCTAATTTAACTTATCTTCTGTTTCACCTGGCATTAATAACATTACCGATAGCATCATCTATTAAAACTTTCTTCTGCACCAAGTGTTGCATTATGATACCTCTCAGGTACACATTTTTTCAGCGATATCAGTGATCTTCTCGAGAACAAATTGAAAAACAAAAATATCGGGTAAAATAGTTAAACGAAGATGGAATAAGGAGTGCATATTTTGATTGATACAAGAAGAAGGGGAGGTGATCAATAAAAAAAAAAATCCTTTGCAATTACCACCATCGCCCAGTCTTAACAATTCAATTTGAAGATAGTTTATAATGTAAGGAGTATCTCTCTGTCAGATTTATGTTGTATTTAATACATTTTTATATGAGAATTTGGAAGATATTTTAAGGAGATTTTTTTCTCTCCTTTATTTATGTTTTCCTCCAGCATTAGTGTTAGAACTGTAAATCTTTTTTGTACATCAGTAGCAGATAGCTCTTTATATGTAAGGTTAGGTTTATGATGTTTTACACCACCTTCAACAATATTTCAGCTATATCATGGTGGTCAGTTTTATTGGTGAAGGAAACTGGAGTACCCGGAAAAAGCCACAAACCTGTCACAAGTCACTGACAAACTTTATCACATAATGTTGTATCTAGTACATCTCACCATGAACAGGGTTCAAACTCACAACTTGAGTGGTGATAAGCACTGATTGCATTGGTACATGTAGTTGTAAATCCAACTACCATACGATCAAGGCCACGATGGCCCCTTATATGTCAGTAGATTCTCTCTCACTTTATTACATTTTATTTTACAGCATTAGTATGAGAACTGTAGATTCTTTGGGTACATCAGTAACAGATAGTTCTTTATATGGAAGTATAACAGATTCAGCGTCGACGGTCGATCATAAATTGGAGCAAATTATAGATCTTAATGTTACTAATGCAAAATATAACACGAATGATGACCTATTGAACTGTAATACTAATATCTCTTTTGATGAGGAGAAAGACACTCTACCAAAGCCTATAATTGCCTTTGAAGATAATGCAACCAGAAGACAGGAAGTTACAGGTATGGTATACTATCTAACCTGTATTAAGAGGTCATCTTTGTGACAAACAGGTATGGTATACTATCTAACCTGTATTAAGAGGTCATCTTTGTGACAAACAGGTATGGTATACTATCTAACCTGTATTAAGAGGTCATCTTTGTGACAAACAGGTATGGTATACAGTCTAACCTGTATTACCTTATTGAGACAAAGAAAAAGTGGTGACCTCTAAAAAGAGATTCAATTCATATGAAACTTTCTAAGACAGGACAAGAAAGGGATGACCTTTTAAGACAGGTGACTGCTTAATAGAGGTGACCACATTGGCAGGTTTGACTGTACTTACATAAGTTTTCAAAATCTGGTTTTTCAGTGAAACCTGTTGAAACGGATCCTCCTTCGAGCCAGCTTTTGTGTTCGGATCAGACAGGTTTTAGAATTATACAGATTAAATTAAGAAAAATTTCCTACATTGGCACTTTAAATAATGTGTGTACAGGATTCTGGTTTAATCAGGGTTCAGTTTAGACAGGTTTCATTGAATTAGCTATTCTACAAATGTGTGTTAAATTACTATATTTGTTTGTACAAGATTAAACTTAGGTTTTTAGGCCAAACATTGCATTATTACCATATAGATATTAAACCAAACAGACTTTTAGTTCAGCTATTTATTTTATGACTACAATATAGAGGCTATCAAGTTAAGTGGTAATCAGCTTTTTCTAGTATCCTTTTATAACTAAGTACCAGATAAACTTTCTAAGACAAACACGCAAATTAGTGAAGAGAATTGTCTTCACAATCTTGGAGAAATAGTGTTATATATCACACTAAAAACTCAGTAAATCAGCAATTTTCATTAAAAAAAAAAAAAAAAAAAAGGTAATTTGATATTTTTATGACCCATGTGTCAAAATGGTTAACAAAATTGTCATAAGATATTAGATAAAATAGGATTATTAGTGTAATCAATCAGTTTTTGGAGTAACAGCAATATCATTTAGGCTTGAGTACCTAAACACACTGATGTTGATGTTTGAATTATCACATTTTTCATCATTTGAATCACATGATATATACAATATATCGTGGTCGTGGTCGTGATCGTATGGTAGTTTAGCATTTGCAACTACCTGTGCAATCAGTGCCTATTACCACTAACCTTGTGAGTTCGAATCCCGCTCAGGCAAGATGTGCTCGATACAACATTATGTGATAAAGTTTGCCAGTGACTTGCGACAAATCGGTCGTTTTCTCCGTGTACTCCGGTTTCATCCACCAATAAAACTGACTGCCACGATATTACTTAAATATTGATGAAAGTGGCATTAAACACCATAAACCTAACCACTGAGTACCTAATCACATGATATATACAATGAATTATGTATCTATGGCTCCAGGAGTATCCACAGCCTGATGTACCCAGCTGAGTCTCATATAAAATGTATCTATCACTCCAGGAGTATACATAGCCAGATGTATCCCGATTGGGTGGCAGTCTGTGCCAAAAACTTTTTCAGCTACTAGCCCGAATAGCTAATTATATAAATTTCAGTCATATTTCACTAGCCCGAACAAAATTTTACTAGTCTCGGGCATAGGGCTAGTGCCTAAAGGCACAGACTGGGGTGGCCAATGAAAATACAGCTTTTCTATAAACTCTAATATTGTATTACTATCTCATTTCAGACTTCTTATGATAAAACTGTCATAGTAACTAACGGAATACACTCAGACAATTCATTAAGTGAAGACATGTCAACCTCTGATGATAAAGACACAAGTGACACTTGTAACATGTCATTCACTGAACATGTCAATAGTGAAAACTTTGACACTGACCCTGTAACATATGATGTTGACCATTATGAGAAAGACCCTAAACAGGAAGAACTTTATAATATGTGGCAGCAGCTAGAGGGAGCTATGATTCAAAGTAACGATGAAATTAGAGATAAATTAGCAGAATATGGGGTAGGGGATGGGGACGAAGACAGTGAATCAGAAGAGGGACAAATATGGCGAATGATTCAAGGGGATTCCCCGTACATGCTTGAATTAACATAAACACAACATATTGTTATACTGTTGTTATAAATTTGTAAAATCTGTTAGACTTATATTTACCCCTTGTATTCTTGTATTATCACTGGTCTAAAAGGGCTCACCACAGCAGGCAAAGTGAGTGACTTTCTCCTATCTTCAATGAAATTTCCCTAATGCAAAGCTTTAGTCACCCTGTCTTTTTTTTTGGAAGTCAGTATTTTTTCATCAATAACCATGCTTTTTCTTGAATATTCATGCGTAAGGAGCTCCTGTGTTCCTGAAAATTTACCAATACAGGATTTAATATTCAGTAAATGTATTTTGGAAAGCTATGAGACATGTGGTAGTATGGAAAGAAACAGTGAAATATCTGCAAGCTCTTCAGAAGTCCCCCTGATTCTTCCTCACTTTGTCGTTATAAGTCAACTTAAATACAAGTCATGTCACCCTGTTTTTACCTAGTGTGGTGAGCCCTGGTCTACAATTACAGTAACAGAAGTACACACCAGAAGCTTACAGTTAGATGAAATGAGTCAATATATTGTCATCTTGTTATGTCAAACTCCTGATAAGCTGATGCGAAATTATAGTGGCAGTACTGACACTGGTAGTAATTTACTAAACTGTATATACCACAGATAACACAGATATTTGGTTTATTTGAATAAAAATCGAGGTGGCATAACAAGGTGCAATTGTATATTACAGGGTTTGAAAATTATTCATAAATAAATACTCAAACCAGAGAACTATTCTCTAATATCTGTTCAGCCAATGAAATCTGCAAGGTGCTCGTTGAAAACCTTGAGCATTCAGAATACCAAAACATATTACAAGAGAGAAGTTCACAAAATTTGTTCTTTGGTTCCACTCATTTTATCTATAACTGATAAATTTGGAAATTTTCGAGTGGTTATTTTTCGTTTTTTTGCATTTTCGAACATTTCGCATGAGGGTTAATTTCACGCATGGAAACTTTCTTATCTTTGATAATAGAGATCGAAAATTTTGCGTGGATGAAGTATATTTTTATTTACTTCCTGTTCAGAAGCGAAAATTAACCCCATGCGGAAATTTCCAAGTTTACAGAAATCTGGCTTTATTTTTGATGTACTCTAAAACCAACCAATTAACTGTACCAATATCTTATCAATTATTTGATAGTAAAAAGTTGATTTTGTTTGTATATGTGAATTGTACGATTTTAATTGTTGAAAAAATTATAACATTTAATAGCAATAGTGAAATTTAATTGATTCAGTTTTCCAAATTATTAAGAATCTCAATAAAAATATATTGGATAAATTAAAATTTTTGTTAAAATTATTGGATCTTCAGAATGGTGTAGTCTGCTAGTTAAAAATTACATGCATGCATTTGTGATGCAATTTAGTTATAAATTTTAGCATTGCAGATGAAATTGAAAATTGAAATTCTTAAATGTATATCCAAATTAAAGTTTAAAAAAAAAAGGAAAGAAAATCGTACCTTTACGTCTTACAAGACAAATTCCTGAATTAATTGAAGTGAAAAGGTTGAAAGAAGTTTTGAAATGTCCAGCTGAAACACTGTAATCTACAATCCAAGTAGCATGCTGATTTATTATTTATTTGTTATTTATTTAAGAGAAATGATTTTTCTGTACCAATGAGAATAAAGATATATTCAGCAGTGCCGGATTTACCTTTGGGCTTGGCAGGCTGAAGCCTAGGGCCTCAAAATCCAGAAAGACTTCACTTAACGTGTACACAATTTTTGATACTACCATTGGCCTTTCTTACATATGATTTCATAATGCACTGTATTCTCTAAACCACCCTTCAGTAATATCTCTTGCAGTGGTGAGGGTAGGTGATTTCTGAGTGGCCTCACAAATTGAGATGTCTAGGGCCTCTCTTTATCTAAATCCGGCACTGATTGTCAGTGATAATAGGTTGAACAGGTTCATGGTTAATTATTGTTTGAGAGACTATGAGATTATGTGATAAGTTAATATTGCTGCCACTTATTATACAATAATTGTATTTTTATGAATGTTATTTAATTTTATACAAATGAAGCGATGATGTGATTTATCCAAGCTATTATAATGAGTGCTTAGTTTGTATATATAGTTAGGTATATTTTAATTTGTATAATATTTTTTTTCGCAGCTTTTTGTATCTATAAATAAAGCAGTATTTTTTCTTTTGGACACATGTATTATAATCTATTCTTTCTCCACTCAAAAGAAAGGAAGCTTCCATTAATAAAAATGGTGGAAATTGTCTTTTCTTTAAAAAATTGAACATTGTATTGTGTTTTTATTTTATAAGTCAAGTTTAATTGAAAATGTAGATTCATATCCTTACAGAGTCACAAACTTATCCTTTTTTTTCTATATTTAGACAATAAAATATGTCTAAATTGAATTACCAAAAATTACATTTTCTTGTCAAATGTTTGCCATAAAGTAACAATCTAATATACCAAGATCCACCAATAAAACTGACCGCCACGATATCACTGAAATATTGTTGAAAGTGGCGTTAAACACCATAAACCAAACCAAACTTAATATACCAAGATATTCAATTTATACTTTTCTTACTTATTTTTAAAATGCAAACATTTTCATTATATTGTAAATTTTCAAATTAATTGAAAGTTTTAGGGTCTACATTTCAATTAAACTTGACTATTGTTATGTCTTGTAATAGTCCCATTCAATTTATGTTTCTGAAAATAAAACATGCAATCAAACGCCACGATATAACTAGTGGTGTTGAACACCATAGCCCTAACCATGCAATCAAACTAGTAACCGACATCTACATTTAAAAAAAAATCAAAAATTTCATTTGGATTATCATCATGAAATTTAGTATTGAAAATAAATAATGAGGCATTATCTTGTGTCATTTAATCCTGTTTTTTTTATCAGTGTCCAGGGATTGTATCAATATTTAACTGAGTACATTCAGGATTTGTGATTATCTTTGATACAGGTACAATTGATGAATCTGGTCTAGCCAAAAAGTATATAAATATTGGTCTAATTGTTACATTTTTTTTTGTATTTATTACTATCATATGTTCAAATACATTGAAAGAAAAATCTGAAAAACTGAAAATATTTTTTGTGTTTATTTCCTATTATGTATGCTCAAACTCCTAGTTACCGGTATATATATATATATTAAGTATATTTGTGATACATGTAAAGATGTGAAACCATGGCGTTGTTTTTTGTTGACGATTTACATTTTTGTTACATGTGTATAAAGTTATCAACTCTTACATCATATGTCGATCTATTTAAATAACATTTGGCATCTACGCTATATCAAAAAAATATTATTAAAGTAAAAAAAATGTGCTGTTTGGTTGTGTCGTATAGTCAATAAATAAACGTCCCATTGTTATGGAATAAGTTGTTGTTGGCATTCTTAGAACATGCTTGATAAACAAGCAAATAAAACTAGATGACAGATTCTTTGGCTTTATAAATAGATGCATAGGTGACCTTAGCCAAATTTGGCTATTGTGTTTATACCCTTTGATTTTCTTGCTCTCAAAATTGTTTAATGATTTGGTTTTCCAACCGTTTGACTTTTAGCATACCTGATGAAGGTTATTTCTTTGATTTAGTTATCTACGTTTTTTTTACTGATAATATTTTTTGATAAAATAGCAGACTTGATTATACATGGCATTGTGGACAAATGTCATTTGTTCCAATTTTATTCAAATTTTTTAATTTATCATGAGGAAAATAATTTAGGTAAAAAAAAAAATAAACAAAATTAATATTGATATACAAAAAAATAATGAAATGCGTAATGAAAGAAAATTTTGAAATATGAAAAAAATTTAATAAATGCATCAATTATTAAATGAATCATCTACCTTATGAATTCTAGAACATCCTTAGTTAAGACGACAGCTAACAGAATTTTATTTAAAAAATAAAATAAAAAATTTATATCAACAAAACTGAACACAAAATACATATATATTTTAAAGTTAATAGTGAAATTCAAAAGTTTGTACTTTTTTGTTGAAAAATCGACAGAACAACTAAATTTATTATTTTTAAAATTTTCAAAAATATGAAAGTAAAATGTATGGATTTTTTTATTTCAATCCGACTCAAGTATTAAGGTGCTAAAATTATACAAGATGTACTGTTACCTTACTGGTACCTGAATGTTTCATGTCTTGTTTAAAGTGTCATTAATAATATATTATGTTAAAAACTGTAATATTTACACACCAATTGTGGGCTCAATTAATTAATGAGTTTAATTAACCAAAAAATGTACCCAGACAAATTGGACTCGATTAATTTTACAAAGAGTTTAATTAATAAAAAAAAATGTACCCTGACAACAATACATAAAATTAACTCATCCATAGTTTGTTTATATGTTTATACAATTTTGTACACTTGAGTATGTCTGTACTTAGATAAAATGGTAAAGCTTGGTATGTACTATATACTAGGGTTTATTGTTCAATACAGTTTTCTGTATTTTTTTGGTCGTGTGGGCAGATGAATTTATTGTGCTTGTCCACATCAATGTCTTCTTAACTAAATAAAAGAAGTAAAAAACTAAAATTTTGTTCGTTTGCTTTTTAGCTCACCTGACCCAAAGGGTCATGTGAGCAATTGTCACCACTGAGCGTCCGTCGTCTCATATGTCGTCCGTCTGTCCGTTAACTTTTCACATTTTAATCAACCCCTCTGAAACCACTGGGCCAATTTGAACCAAACTTTGGTGGAATGGCCCCCTTTCAAAATTGTGTCCGATGATCCCGACTTCCAATCAAGATGGCCACCAAGCTAAAAATAGAAATAAGGGGGATGAAATTTTAATTGTCCATTGCTACTTTAGTACAAGTCAAAATGAGCTCAAATTTTAACTGGTGTTGAACACTATAACCCTAACTGGCAAGGAATAGTTTAACATATATTCCGCATTTTTCTGTGAAATTTTTCTTTCAGCCGATTTATACCGATTATGCAAATTAGGCATATTTTGATAAAAGATCACATTTAAATCTCCTCTGAAACCGCTGGACCAAATTAAACCAAAACTCTCCTCTGTAACTGCTTGGCCAATCTCGACCAAACCTTGGTGGAATGGTCCTTATGTGGTCCACTTTCAGAATTGTGTCCAACGACACTGGCCCCCAACCAAGATGGCCACTGTTACTAAAAACAAATGAATGCAAACATAGGCTTGTAACATACCGTATAGCAGGTTATTTTGGTGGGTGTAAAATTTCGCGGTTTTGACTAGAAAAGGTATGCAATAAATTTTAGCGATTTTTATTTTGGCGGATACATAATTTCGTCAAAAATTTTGGCGATTGATCGACAGATTGAGATTTTTTTCCGTGTATTGTCTCGTGTTCATTCTGACGTGTCAAAAATGTGCAATATACTAGATCCTTATAGATATCAAATAAAAAAAAATGTTAAGTTAATAGTTTAATTTACATCGATAAAACATGCATACATTAAAAACAAATAAAAAGTTAGTTAATGTACTGTCTTTACAAGTACAGTTATCACAGATCATAGTAATTACGAGTCTCGTGTCAGTGTAGATAGCGGAAGTTCATCTTCAAGAAAATCCTTCAAAACGCCACTAATTCCACTTTCACGAAATCCATTACGGACAAATTCCGGAAAATTTGGGATTAATAAATGTTGTAAATTGTTTATACTTCAATAATTCTAAACATGATTATGGTGTATGTTAGGTAAACAATCATTTGGTCAATAGGTTAAACGATTATATGTGTTGATTACGATGCATGACAATTCAACTTATATCGATATACAGGTAAAAATAAAATTAACCCGCTGGCAATTTAGCACCTTTTCTGACCGTTATTGTAAATGTGACATATCCTTTGATGTTATAGTAATGTTTTGATAAAGTTTTTAATTGGCATTAATTCATTATTCAAAATTTATTATGCTCATCTTTGGAATGTCAACTTTTAACTAAAATTTAATACCCGTAAATCTTTAATGAAAGAAACTCGGCTAAAACAACTCGCGTACGAAGACATTTTGAAAACCAAAAAATTGCTAAGGGCATATACACTAATAATTAAATGACTATTGACTATAGATATATGTACATGTACCGTTAAAGATCTGCCGACCTTTAATTAGAAGATAAACCTTTCCCTACGCTATAGCTATGAGAGAATACTTGCCGTATAATGAAATTTTAGCGGAATTTATTTTGGCGATTTTTGTTTGACCGCTAAAATAAGCGAAAATTAGCACCCCGCGAAAATAACCTGCTATACGGTATCATAAGACTCAAAATGAAAAATGCTGTTAACATGTGATGTCACTTGTTCATTATAGGATTCAGGTAGCGATATTTTCCCCAAAAATGACTACTGTTACTAAAAATAGAACTTAATGTAAACATAGGCTTGTGACATATCATAAGACTTGAAATGGAGAGTTCTGTTAAGGCATGATTATCAGTTGTTCATTATAGCATTTGGGTAGCAATATTTGCCCCAAAAGAACTACCAAGAGAATCCTTGCATGGCCCCTTTTCAAAATTGTGTTCAGCAGCCGTGCCCTCCATCCAAGAGGGGTGCTGCAATAGCCAAACTTAACTGTACTTATTTACATACAAACCTTTTTCACATGTTTTAATGAGAGCAGCGTTGAGCCAGGTGATCGATTACAGGCTCCTGTGAGCCTCTAGTTTTTTTTTGTCTTTACTCTCACTTGAGCAGATTCATGTACTGCTTTTTCAGAGTCAGCTTTGATGAAAAATGCCAACAGTGTGTTATACCCCCCACAACGAAGTTGTAGAGGGGTATACTGGTTTCACCATGTCCATCCGTCTGTAGACAAATCCTATATGTCGTATGATAACTTGAGTTGTGTTTCTTAGAATCTTTTAGAATTTTATCAGCAGCTTACTGGTGAAGAGAGGAGGATCCCTTTCATTTTTAACGATTTTTACTTTTGCCGTTCCAGAGTTATTGGACTTGATATGACGGAAAATAGGATTTTTACCCTATGTCATATGTTAACTTGAGTAGTGTTTCTCATAATGTTTTGAAATTTTATCAGCAGCTTACTGGTGAAGAAAGGAGGATCCCTTTCATTTTTGACGATTTTCACTTTTGCCATTCCAGAGTTATTGGACTTGATATGACGGAAAATAGGATTTTTACCCTATGTTGTATGATAACTTGAGTAGTGTTTCTCAGAATATTTTGAAATTTGAGCAGTAGTTTACTCATGAAGAGAAAAGGGTCTCTTTAATTTTTGATGATATTCACTTTTATTGTTCCAAAGTTAAGGGCCTTATATTTTATACAATGTCATTGGAAAATTTTAGTAATATATGATGGAATCTGGTGAAACTTTACTAAATAATCATTGGCTGGGTAATAGAGGAGGGTCCCGTTCATTTTTGGTTGGAACAATCAGTAATGTTTTGGTTATGGAAATAGGTTGGACAGATGTGGGGAGCAGGGGGTATATCTTAGTGAGCTGTGCTCACAGTAATACTACCGGTAGTAAGTTTGTATCAGTAGTTCAGTCTTACACAAACTTGTGTATATACAAAATGTAGTATGTAATACCAGAATTTGTATAGAACCCTACCTAAACAAAATACCCTAAGGTGCTTTACATAGATAAAAAAAACAACAACAAAATACTAGATGAAAAGTAGCAAAGGTGCAAGGTTTGTGTGGACATCAATATTTCCATTCATTATTGGTGAAATTGCATCACTATTTTGGGCTTTCTTCAGGTTTTGATGAATGATAGCTATAGGTGGGGCAGTGTTTCATCCTAAGATTGTTTAATACCATTACTAGGTTTTTAGCTCACCTTGCCAAAGGCAATGTGAGCTTTTGCCATCACTTGGCGTCCGTTAACTTTTCACATTTAATCTTCTCCTCTGAAACCCCTCAACCAAATGAACTGAAACTTGGTAGGAAGCATCTATGGAAGGTCCTCTATAAAGATTGCTCATTCTCCCGATCCATGAACAAACATGGCCACCACAAGCAATTCTTGTTTCTGATTGGCCTATTTTTAAAAATCTTCTCTGAAACTGCTTGGCCAAATGAACTGAAACTTGGTAGGAAGCATCTATGGAAGGGTCTCTATAAAGATTGCTCATTTTGTCCCGATTGGTTAACAAACATGGCCGCCACAGGCAATTCTTGTTTCTGATTGGTTGATTTCTAAAAAATCTTCTTTTCTGTTAAAAGAAAGATAACTCTTGTTTAAATATAGATATCTGTATTCAAAATGCAGTTATCGCTATACAGATATCTGAATTGAATTGCAGATATATGTCTCTGAAACCCCTCAGCCAAATGAACCGAAACTTGGTATGAAGCATTTATGGAAGGTCCTCTATAAAGATTGCTCATTTCGTCCCGATCCATTAACAAACATGGCCGCCTCTGGCAATTTTTGTTTCTGATTGGCCTATTTTTTAAAATCTTCTCCTCTGAAACCACTTGGCCAAATGAACCGAGACTTGGTAGGATGCATCTATGGGAGATCCTCATTTTGTCCTGATCCATTAACAAACATGGCCACAACAGGCAATTCTTGTTTCTGATTGGTCGATTTCTAAAAATCTTCTATTCGGAAACACCTTGGCCAAATGGACCGAAACGTGGTAGGAAGCATCTATGGAAGATCCTATATGGGAATGGCTCATTCAGTTTTGATCCGTTAACAAACATGGCCATCATAGGCAATTCTTGTTTCATATTGGTCGATTTCTAAAACAGCTTTTCCTCTGAAGCCGCTTGGCCAAATGATATGAAAATTGGTAAGAAGCATCTATGGAAGGTCCTCTATAGAGATTGCTCATTTCGTTTTGATCCAATAACAAACATGGCTGTCGCAGGCAATTCTTGTTTCTCAGGAACAGAAATTAACGGGCCCAGTCAACCATGGTCCCTAAATTTTGGTCTGGGCTACTAAACTTATACCTATAATTTAGTTAAACATATAGACATATTTTTATCAAATATCTTGTCTGGGCTACCAGCTCAAACATCCGAATTTCTATCCCTGTTTCTGATTGGTCGAATTCCAAAAATCTTCTTCTCTGAAACTGCTTTGCCAAAATGAACCGTAATTTGGTGGGAAGCACCTATGGAAGGTTCTGTATTAAGTTTCCTCAAAGCAGAATGAAAGGTGAGCATCACAGGTTCAGCCCACTGAGCCTCTAGTTTAGCTCGCCTTACCAAAGGCAATGTGAGCTTTTGCCATCACTTGGCGTCCGTCGTCTGTCGTCCGTTAACTTTTCACATTTTAATCTTCTCTGAAACCACTCAGCCAAATGAACTGCAACTTGGTAGGAAGCATCTATGGAAGGTCCTCTATTTTGTGCTCATTTTGTCCCGATCCATTAACAGGTAATTCTTGTTTCTGATTGGCCGCTTTTAAAAAATCTTCTCTGAAACCGCTTAGCCAAATGAACCGAAACTTTGTAAGAAGCATCTATGGAAGGTTCTCTGTAAAGATTGCTCATTTCGTCCCGATGCATTAACAAACATGGCCGCAACAGGCGACTCTTGTTTCTGATTGGCTGATTTTTAAGATTTTTCTCCTCTGAAACCATTTGGCCAAATGAACAGAAACTTGGTAGGAATCATCTATGGAAGGTCTTCTATAAAGATTGCTCATTTTGTACCGATCCATTAACAAACATGGCTGCCACAGGCAATTCTTGTTTCTGATTGGCCAATTTTATAAAATGTTCTTCTCTGAAACCGCTTGTCCAAATGAAGCGAAACTTTGTAGGAAGCATCTATGGAAGGTTTGCTTATTTCGTCACGATACGTTAACAAACATGGACGCAACAGACAATTCTTGTTTCTGCTTGGTTGATTTCTAAAAAATCTTCTCTGAAACCACTTTCCCAAATGAAGTGAAATTTCGTAGAAAGCATCCATGGATGGTTCTCTATAAAGATTTCTCATTTCGTCCCAAATCGTTAAGAAACCTGGCCGCCACAGGCAATTCTTGTTTCTGAGTGGTTGATTTCTTAAAAAATCTTCTCTGAAACCGCTGGGCCAAATGAATTGAAACTTGGTAGGAGGCATGTATGAAAGGTCCTCTATGGAGAATGCTCATTTCGTTTTGATCCATTCATAAAACCTGGCCACCACAGGCAATTCTTGTTTCTGATTGGTCGATTTCTAAGAAATCTTCTCATCTGAAATTGCTTGGCTAAATGAGCCTCTAGTTTTCAACAAGAAAGATATCAAAACACAATCTCTGTTTTTGTACCACCTTCTTAACCATCTCTATTCTTGGACTTCTGAAATACAGGTAAAGTTGGTGTTTAACACCAATCAATCTTCCACTGATTCTAATGTATAAGTACATTAACAATATCTCAGTCTAATTCGAAAACTAATTTATAATATTACAGGGTCGACAGAGTTATACTGTTGAACTTGTACTATAAAGGACCATGCAAGGAAAATATTCACCCAACAATGGATGGTTTAGTGAATCAATCAAATTTGATATCATATCAAAATAGTATTTGATTTCAGTAACAATTGAGGGTTAGGGCTATGGTATTTAACGTCACTACTAACAATATTTCAAACTCACAACTTTAGTATACACCCAACGAAACCATACATGTTTTATATAAATAATGAATCAATAAAATTTGATATTTCAAAACACAAAAATGCAGTATTTAATTGCAATAACAACCAAGGAAGTAAACTATACCTTCCTTATTAACATAATGATAAATCTGTAATTGACTGTAAATTACTAAACTCAGGTAAAGCCTATCTAGATGTAAAATTATTATGTCAAAGTCAAAAGATCAAGCATGGGGTCACGTCTGCAATTTTAGGTTATTTTTTTCAAGTGTATTTTTTTTTGGCAGTAAAACCATAAATTAAGCCTATATTATTTGTTTTAAGAATAAAATATAGGTTGAAAATCAGTTAGGCACAGTCTACATGGTTATTGGCAGATATATAAATACTGACGAAAAATAGAAAGGGCTGATCTAAGACCCCTAAACACGGTTCACATGGTAAGATTAATAGTACATGTACTGTATACGAACAATCTTATCGTCTGTACCACTTATTATTTGTAGTATACGATTATTGTTTTAGATAATATTGATTGATTGATTAGTGTTTAATGTCCAGCGAGCAATTTTTCAGCTATATTCAGGACGAGAGTATTTATAAATTTAAACGCCACGGGACTCGAAAGAAAGAAAGGTCATGGGTAGGGACGGATAATTTAACCAGTGCAACAGGTCTCCTATGGACCACTCATCATGAGCATAATGCTCATAATGAGCTGTTACACTGGGTTCTTTAACGTGTGAAGAGTATTGCAATCTCTCAACACGGGACCTCGGTTTTATTTACGTCTCATCCGAAGGACGGGTTGGTTGTGGATTTATACATCCCGCACAACCGATGGACGCCGAAGATCTCGGTCCCATTTCTATACCCCGGGGTTCCCCCCTTTTAGCGGCCTAATGCCTCTAGAACGGAGAAACATGGTGCCTATTCTACCCCCGGCACACCCTCTGGGAGGTTTTTTTTTAGATAAGAACACTTCTCCATTTCAAAATGTGTACTCAGACATGTATATATTTTTTCATTGATGTCTGGCACTTCAAAGGGAAAAGTGCATTTCTGCACACCGACAAGCCTGATATAAACAAAGTAAATAATAGTCCTAATAGGCCTTCAAATGCTTCCTTATCCATTCTTAAAAAAAAACCCTAAAACTTTGAGGATTTTCTGTTGATAATTCTGTCAAAAGTTCACGGAATGCCCCAAATTTTGGGCGTCTTCTTAAATGAAATTTATCAACACGATCTTATTGATGCGGCTCCTTATAGCACCAACAATATTTATAATACAGACGGCTTCAGTTATGCCTTCTTTATCAGTGAGAACCACTTCGTTTTGGAGGGAAAGGGATTTTAACAAAAATAGTACAGGATTAATTGTTAGGCGTGAACGGCGGTGTCGTATACTACAAAAATAGTACAGGATTCATTGTTAGGCGTGAACGGCGATGTCGTATACTACAAAAATAGTACAGGATTCATTGTTAGGCGTGAACGGCGATGTCGTATACTACAAAAATAGTACAGGATTCATTGTTAGGCGTGAATGGCGGTGTCGTATATTACAAAAATAGTACAGGATTAATTGTTAGGCGTGAACGGCGGTGTCGTATACTACAAAAATAGTACAGGATTCATTGTTTGGCGTGAACGGCGATGTCGTATACTACAAAAATAGTACAGGATTCATTGTTAGGCGTGAACGGCGATGTCGTATACTACAAAAATAGTACAGGATTCATTATTAGGCGTGAACGGCGGTGTCGTATACTACAAAAATAGTACATTGGAACCTGTCTAATCCAACACACCAAGGGACATGTGAAATGCGTCGGATTGTACAGCAGGGGCGGATCCAGGATTTCAAGTTAGGGGGGGCGAGCTTAAATAAAAAATCGCGCCGAGCGGAGGGAGGCGCGAAAATTTTTTGGGGTATTTCACGTGACAAATCACGATTTTACGTATTTTTTTTTTATTTTTTCCAATTTCAGAGGGGGAGACGGCGTGGAGGGGGCGCCCCCCCCCTGGATCCGCCCCTGTACATGATGTCAGAACCTGTCTAATCCGATACACCAAGGGACCAGGGAAATGTGTCGGATTGTACAGGATTACAGAATGCTCAGGGTTTATTTTAGTTAACAAATACTTTGGGACCATAAATTTTTGTCGGATGTCGGAAAACTCAGGTGATATGTAGTCTTCGATTAGTCTTGCAGTGTGAACCGGCTTTAAGAACGTCCTTTAACATCTATAAACGGTCATGCTGGTGCCGTGTGTTGATTCTTGTTTTATTATTTATTGAGAAAAATTCTTTTCTGCTGACTTTTGTTACCAAATCCTCCAATTGGATTTTAAATTCATCAACGCTATCTGAAATTAAAATGGTTACATCCTTCATAACACATGCATTAGAACTGAAATGATGGCGGAACAAGTACAAATTAACTGTTTTTTAATAGAAAAGAATAATTTTGTGTCCCAAATTAGAGGGAACGGATATATAATGATCGTAATGATTAAAACATAAACCACAATACATCTAAACTATCGATTTATATCTAAATCCAAGATGGATTTTTAAACGACTGTTTGATCCAGAAAAGGGTGACATTTTGTGTTGATATATATCCGATTAACATATAATTAAACAGAAAATTAAAGCTAATACGGTACAAATGTTTCGTAGATTTTAGTGGACCGGAAATTGCGGATAGGGGCAAAACTGACAAGCAAACGAAGGAAAAATGTTATGTGGCTTCAAACTATATAAACAACTTTCTTGTTTTGTTTTGCTTCCATATTAATAATTCAGTTTTTTCTTATTTTTTCTTTTCCACTAAAAATGTGGGGGGAGTGCCCCCGTTGTAACACCCTGGTTTTGAATTTGAAAAATAGGGGCGTTATCATGTCCCCGAGTACTTGTGTGCCTCGTCGGTATTTTTTTTTATTATTATTATTATGCCCCCTTCATCTCTGAAATCGCTTCGTTGAAACACTGTATGGATGGTTCTCTACATAGTTCAAGTTGTTTCTCAATCGGAAAATATAAAGTGGCAACTGCCACTTTTAGAAACGACACATTTTACTGACCCCCAAACCGTACATAAATTGGCGTTGGGACTGTCAATTACAAAGTTTATCTGTTTTGCGTGGGGTAGGAGTCCAGTATCTCCACTGTAATAGAACATCTTGTTGAATTGGACTCCATTGTGGAAAATATTTTACTAAACTGTTTTCAAAGGGAACTTGTCTGGAACATACTCTGGACATAAAATGAAAAACACAACTTCTACTTCACTGTCGGAACAATTCTAAAATTAATATCAAAATCATAGCAAGAAGCAAAATTGATACACATAAGACACATATTATAAATGTACATGACGCTCATTTTCCTGGCTTGACACAGGCAAGCCAATCAAAAACATGGCTGTGCTAACTTAGTTTAAAGGGTCCAAACCTATCCTCTTAGTGAAATGATGCGTTCATGCAAGTGCTCTCCACATGTCAGTAAAATGCCTATCCTCACATATGACCGGGCGAGTGCTCTCCACATGTCAGTAAAATGCCTATCCTCACATATGACCGGGCGAGTGCTCTCCACATGTCAGTAAAATGCCTATCCTCACATATGACCGGGCGAGTGCTCTCCACAAGTCAGTAAAATGCCTATTCTCACATATGATCGGGCGAGTGCTCTCCACATGTCAGTAAAATGCCTATCCTCACATATGACCGGGCGAACAGAGTAATTATGAAGAACGTTATAATTTTGAGCATTATACATAATTTAGTAAATCTTCGTGACACAGATAATATTAATTCAATTAAAAGAAAGCTGGTGGCCTCGACCATTATCTAAATATTAGACAGTATGCAATAATTGTGAAAGTCATCTATGTACGGTTATTGTTTCAACATATGACCCAAACGTGTACAAACACTGACGGTTATTGTTTCAACATATGACCCAAACGTGTACAAACACTGACGGTTATTGTTTCAACATATGACCCAAATGGAACCCCCCCCCAAAGTACATATTTGATTGAAAAGAATATGCATATGATTGATAATTGGGTGCAAGGTCTTTTTGATGCTGATGATGGACATCCACGATATGGTGCAATTCACAACAGGACAACATCTAACATAGACCGTGAGTTCGAACCCCATTCATTGCTAGGCGTACTCGATACAACATTATGTGATAAAGTTTGTCAGTGACCTGCGACAGGTCAGTGGTTTTCTGCGGGTACTCCTCTTTCTGTCACCAATAAAACCGACCGCCATGATAAAACTGAAATATTGTTGAAAATGGCGTTAAACACCATAAACCTGCACCTTAACCCAATGAGAACATTTGTTTATGAACCGTAATGAAAGCGGGAGGTTTGGCGCCTTGAAATCTGATTCAATCCACCATCTCTTTGGAAATGCCTGTACCAAGTCAGGATNAACACTGACGGTTATTGTTTCAACATATGACCCAAACGTGTACAAACACTGACGGTTATTGTTTCAACATATGACCCAAACGTGTACAACACTGACGGTTATTGTTTCAACATATGACCCAAACGTGTACAACACTGACGGTTATTGTTTCAACATATGACCCAAACGTGTACAAACACTGACGGTTATTGTTTCAACATATGACCCAAACGTGTACAAACACTGACGGTTATTGTTTCAACATATGA
>MJUT01003539.1:7080-22624 GCA_002080005.1 Gigantidas platifrons | reverse complement strand
GAATAACGATAGGTTGTCATCGCTAGCATTAATGCATATCCATCGCGATTTCAGTGTGGATTTAGACAAAGTTATTGAGAAGTTCGTGTCTGCTAAGACACGAAGAACAGATTTTGGGCAATTCTAAGTAAATTCTGTCTTACAAAATAATGAAATCAATGTGTTGCTTATGTATTCAATTTACCCATGAAAACACCCAGAACGCACCATTTTTCATCTAGTCAAAACATTTTCTGGTTGCTTGCACTGCAAAAAAGGCTAGCTACGCCCCTGAATATAGAAAGGATAAAAAGGACAAGCCACGAAATTGCGTGTTATTGTGCGTAAAGTCTTTTTAAGCTTGTATTCTTCATGTAATAAAAAAAACTGTCGAAAAGGATGTAGTATTACACGAGAAAACGTGGCAACCATTTCTATCAATGTTTTATGCAATTCTATATTATATTGATACATAAATTTGTAGTCTCGAGGTCGTTCAAAATTCGATTTTGCTCGGACCTTTCGGACTATCGACCCTTCGGACTATTGACCCCTCGTACTATTGACCCTTCGGACTAATGAACTGACACCGGATGTAAATTAACGTTATTTTTTTAAGTAAAAATTTACAGTGGATCTTTTTAACGTGATACCCAGTTCCCACCCTCCTTATATGCAATAACAAAAACAAATAAATAAATAAATAAATGTAATCTTTTCATCACATAATGTCACTTTATGTCCCTCGAGAGATAGACACTGAGACCTGAACTACTGAAGGAGTACGTCCTTTAAATACACATATACAAAAGACAGTATACAGGTAGTCCATATCATATAAACTGACTTCACTTTAAATACTTGTGTGTCATGTAGTGATTGTTGTAAAATATTGATTTCCCCAAGACGGAAGTAAATAACAAATGTTGGCGGATCATAAGTACCGATTATTCCTCTTCACAAAAATTCTGATTCACATCATCCACTATGACAGGAAAATGTCTATTACAAACAACGAAATGTACATCCTTTGATAGAAACGTGTGATATTTTAAGCAATGGTGGATTAGTTTAACCCGGTGGATATATTCTGTTTTTTATAAATAATTCTGAAATATTCTAGTGTTTTTGACAACTCAGAGGATTATCCAGTTTAATATATACAAATAGTGTTGAATTAATTTTATATGGTAGATAAAACACAAATATGGAAAAACTACTCATAAAGTTGACAACCATCATTTTTGTTTCCGCCATTCTCGTAAATCCGGTATGTATTCATTTAATTTTTAAGTACATGTATGATGTTGAGAGAAAATGACATAAACAATATATTATTAATATATGTTCGAACCCCTCCCCCTTTCAGCATATACATTCTCCTATACTTAATATACTGGTATTTCAATTTTATGTTAGTAGCCAGTGTGCCAAATCTTTATTGCTTTGTAAGGTCATGATGAATGATTAGGACACATACCGAGTCATTGTGGTATATTAACCCTCAAAATGTGTCGGACCTCGTATCTACTATGATCCTATTTTTACTTCAAATTTCACACTATCAGCCAAACGATTCGTACCCCTGAAATCTTCAGCCTTTTGTGTTGTTTTAGTCTTAAGGCGTGTCATCTTTAAAAGAAGACCAAGGGTGGCGGGTAGCCATGATATGTTGCTAATTTATTTATGATCTTTTATGATGACACACAGTGCGACAATTACTACCTACACGATAATCCCTTGGATATACCTAGTAGGGTCGAGTAGTTTCAGGGCCGTCTTAACAGCATTATAGGCTCACGGGCGCATCCTACTTGTTATATACCATATACAGAAAAGATTCCTGATACCTGCTAATCTGGGTCACGGGTCACTGTGAATAGCATGTGTAGTCTATTTTTATCTTGGACAATAATGAGCGTCCTGATTGGATGACCGATTTAAAACACACTGAATTCGCATGGTTTAGAATAAGAATAAGAATTTTTTTATTTCCTAATCAAAGATAGCCTCTATTCTTGGTCATCTGACTGGGGAGTAACATTTAACTCTACCAAGACCAAATCAATGTTGTTTACGAGAAAGCAAGACGTCAACACTCCAACTCTGTATCTTACTGATAATGCCTTAGAAAATACTTTGGTGCACAAACATCTTGGTTTGAACCTTAATTCAAAGGGTGTATGGAAAGACCATGTAGATGAAATTTACTCGACAGCCTGTTCTCGGTTAAATATCTTACGTATGCTCAAGCATAGCCTTGATAGAAATTCTCTCGAAAAACTTTATTTTGGGTTCATTAGACCCATTTTGGAATACGGAAACTTATTATGGGATAATTGTACGAATCAAGAATCGGACCTAATTGAATCTGTGCAATATGTGGCTGCTAGGATAGTGACTGGTATGCGAAGAGGCACGTCTAGATTAAAACTTTATAACGAACTAGGATGGGACTCACTTAGGGAAAGACGCAAGAAACAAAAGCTTATCTTTGTGTATAAATCCCTGAATTGGTACCTTCCAAGTTATGTATCAGAGCATGTTACGGCTTATATTAATACTGAGGAAAATCATCGTCTCAGGAGCCCGAGATTTTTTAATATTCCGAAGTCCAATACTCAATCATATAAACATAGGCTTTTCCCCCGAGTGCTTTAAATTTATGGAACAACTTGGACCAGGAAGCACAAAATATGACGTCACTCTCTATATTCAAGAGAAAACTTAATTATGATCTTAATAAGCCTCCCAGTCACTATTCCGCGGATCCTCATAAATTTAATATTATTTATTGTCAACTTCGCAATGAAGTTAGTAATTTAAACCATCATCTATGCCGGTCACAATTGTCTGAGAGCTCTCGGTGTGCATGTGGAGATGGCACTCGGAATAGTTATCATTATTTGTATGTCTGTCCACTTTATGTTAGAGAACGTGCTAAGTTATTTCACGATCTCAGGAATTTTCATCAATTACCCAATCTTGACTTTCTACTTTGTGGTTCCGATGACCTGTCTCCAGAGGAAATTATAAATATAACAAATACTGTACTACAATATATAGCTGAAACAAAAAGATTTGAATAGGATTACCTGATGTGTGTAACCATTATAACATTTATATTTATATATTTATACATGAGACTGAGTATTATAACAGATGTACATGTACTATGTATTATTTACTATGTGGTCGAACGCCAAAATTTATCCTAATTTTAAGGAGATATCAAATTTCTGAAATTTGTTATGGTTCATTATCCATCAACTTCTTATCAGCATCCCTACTGTCACAAATTAAGAAAATGTGTTAGCTAATGTCCAGCTATCTTGGCTATTTATATATCACAGACGTTCATTTTAGAATACACTTGGACATGAATAATATTTTGAAAATGATTCAAGAAAATGTATATTATGTAAAATTGAATAAATACAAAAACAATTTTTATATTATTGACCGAAAAATAAAGTTTTGTTTTAAATTTGTTTTAGAATAAAATGTATGAGAGAATTTAAAACTACAACTGTATATATATATATATTTTTTTTTTTGGAAGACTGCTTAATGAACAGCCATTTACCTTTTAAGGGGTGGGGCTGTGTGTTTTTTTAATCTGTTGACATCTCTTCTATGAATTTTTGAAATCAGAGTAAAATCCAAAATGAAGTGTTAACGATTCTGTGCAAACAAACAAAGATAAATAGAAAAACGTCTAAAATGTAGCACAACAACATCAAAACAGGTGTTAAAATATAACAAAAAATAACTATAAGTCTACAGAAAGACTATAATTATAATCAAATTAACGGATATTTCGCTTGACCGACAAGCTTCATCAGCGTCTGTAACCTGATTTGAAAAATTGTCACGTGACCATCAGCTATCGTGACTTTAAAATCATAATCTTGAACTTTATACTTTATATTATTTAAGTATATATGTACACTAACTTATAAAGAATATGAAAACAATGAGAAAATGAAATGATAAAATTTACCAACTAGCTATCGTGACGTACAAATCATAATATTGAACTATGTATTATTAAAATATATATATGTACACTAATTTACAAAGAATATGAAAATAATGAGAGAATGCAATGATGAAACTTACCAACTAGATAACTGGTAAAAATTTAAATAACAACAAAAGATTTAGGTCTTTTTGTTTATGCCCACCGGATGTAATGTTTGTAACTCGCGGATCCAAAAACTATCTCTTTTTTGTCTTTGATTCTCTTTCCAGCTTGGATTGTGGTCAATGTTTATATATATATATATGTACAATGATTGACTTTCGATTTTTTGAAAATTACTCCAAGGTATGTAAATGAGGGACCCAGTTCCTCATTAGCTATAGTATGTGAAAAATTCTTATTGTCTACACGAAGTTCATTCTGTGAAACAAAGTGATATTAATACAGTTTTCGGAATGCAAATTACAACTGACTCTTGCGAATATGATTCTTGAATTTATTTTATATATTTGTAAAAAAAAACTGAAAATTTTACTGATGCGAAAAAGTTTTACTGGTCTTGGACCGGAGGACCGTTGATAAACCAACTAACTTTAACTGATATTTTTATTTTTACCGTCTTTGTACGGTCGCCATCATGATTTGGTTGACCGTTTTGAAATATCTGTGTCACAAATAACCACGGATATGTTCCACTTGTCGTAAACACTTTCTGCTCCGTTCTCCGTTCATGAATTATCACTGGATTTGTAACTAGATTAACCCGACGGGTGTCACTAGTGGAGCAGGAACTGCTTACCCTTCCGGAGCACATGAGTCCCCCCCGGTTAGACTAGATTCCATACAGGGCGTCACAACCGTGTGCAGCAGTCTCCCAGCAGACCTGCCTGTCACATGGATGGCCTTGCCGTGTGCAGCAGTCTGCCAGCAGACCTGCCTGTCACAGCGATGGCCTTGCCGTGTGCAGCAGTCTGCCAGCAGACCTGCCTGTCACAGGGATGGCCTTGCCGTGTGCAGCAGTCTGCCAGCAGACCTGCCTGTCACAGGGATGGCCTTGCGGTGTGCAGCAGTCTGCCAGCAGACCTGCCTGTCACAGGGATGGCCTTGTCGTGTGCAGCAGTCTGCCAGCAGACCTGCCTGTCACAGGGATGGCCTTGCCGTGTGCAGCAGTCTGCCAGCAGACCTGCCTATCACAGGGATGGCCTTGCCGTGTGCAGCAGTCTGCCAGCAGACCTGCCTGTCACAGTTCTACCAAAACAACTTTGTCCATAATTATCAAGTGCTGGGGCATACTTCTTTTCTAGTTTTTAATCTTCTCTGAATCCACAAGGCCAATTTAAACCAAAGTTGGCCTGAATCATCCTTAGGGTAACTACTTACAAAATTGTGTTCAGTGATCCACTAAGCAACCGATGCAAGATGGCCACCGTGTCCATAAATAGAACATAGGGGTAAAATCGACACAAAATGTAATTAAAAAAAATCCTTAAAAATCACTTAAAGGCGAATTCCTACAAAACTTGTCGATACTACGATGATCTACATTCAGAATTATGGTTGATGTCCGACAGAGGCTGTCAAACATGGCAACCATCGCTACTAGAATTAGTAAATTTAACAAAAATGTATATAAAAAACATTAATGGAAATGATATAGGTGATCCCTTTTTTTTTTTTAGAATTATGGTTGATGAACCCACCCATGTTTTGCTTTCCATTTTGACTTATGGTATAAAAGGGGTCAAATTTACGAAATATCACAGGTTCAACAGGTTCACAGAAGTTTATTTTCCATCCAATTGTGTGTAGTTTTGCCATTGTGTTGCTGTGAACGTGGGGTTCCAGAAATGAGTCGACATATTTGATCTATCTCTTATGGTTTTCGAAAATGGTTTCAGTAGTAAATCGACAAATTTTATGTTTTTTTTGTCTCGCTTTGTTGTGAACACTTATTACAAATGGCTTATTTGAACTGTAAATGCAATTTATGTCACCAGATGAGCGATTACAGGCTGATGGCAGCCTCTGGGTTTTTTTTAGTGTTCAATGTTGTTGTTGTGTTGATTTGTGTTTGTCTTTTGTCCGCCTTTTTCCGTTTGGCCGCTGTTGTGTCTGTCCTTTTGATTTTACGAGTTCTTGAATGTCGTTTCGGTATCTTTTTACTTTTCTTAGATGCAAGTGTACCAGAGAACATATGCGTGGCCTGTCCAATATAGCTTTGGATTAAAAGGAAATCAAATACAAAATAACAGCTATCAAAATAGTTCGTTTTGTTTTACATATGTATAAGTTTTGCTTCAATCGGTCTAGTAAAACATGGTATCAAAATGAAAATAAGTGAGGCTGGATGAATGAAATTTGAATTATCGAATCCCCCCAATATCACGAAAGGCGAGGGACAATCATAGCATGATATGAAGTCAGTGGCAGACTTCATTTTTGCCTTATGAAACCGGCCAAAATTGTTTAAAGCATTTAGTAATTTGAAAGTTTTTATCCTCCACACTTTTTAGACTGGTGGTTGTGTAGCTGGAGGCAACAGATAATACCATCACGTCCTCAATTTTCCAAGTCTGCCTTTTTGGCGTATCGGCTAATTTGATGCAGGTGTTAAACATCAATGTGCTGTACCACATCAACAAATGCACTGCAAATTATTAAGATTCTTAAATGGTGATAATTGTTAAAAAGAAAAATTATCCAGACGTTATTGACTATTAATATGATAAGTAAATAAGAATGTAGAAGTAAATTGTTTGTTATCTCGATGAATTAAAAAAAAAACTATTTGTTGTTTTCTCTATTTTATTTTAGTTTTTTATCAGACAAGTATTTGTCAATTATTTGATATTTCAATTTCCATTTTAATTTAATATTGAACATCAGTGTGTTTGCAGTAATATTTCCTCATACATATTTTTCACCCATTTGTCTCTTTCGATATGCATATTCTTGGTACACATTTACTTTGTCTATTCATTATGATTAAAGTCCAATTTGGGAGGTGGGGGGCAACAATATTTTACACTAAGTTGTGCATACTTTTCATTTATGCAATTACCGCAAACGAAAACCAGGTTCTCAGTTTAAAGACAAATAAATGTTTCAGAAAGTCTCTCCTTTTCAATTCCTGAAGGGTTTTTTTTTTTCCCGACAAAATGGATGATGAATAAATATCATGTTTCATAATTTACCCTCATCGGTTGTTTAATGTTTAATAACCCCCCCACACACATTATCATTTGATACCTTAAATAGGAATTTCTAGAATGTTATCGTATGAATTTATTTATGAATAATGTATTAGCTTTACACTAGCCTGAAAGTTCTAGAATAGTGTCGTACATGTATGCATTATCTATAAATCGTCAAAATTATGTTTATTGTTGTACTATAAATAGACAAAGATCTGCTTTTATCGCTATGTAGTATTGGCAAATGCCGATACAATCCGAAGTTTAAAATTAAAAATAGAACATTGAACGTAAACAAACAAGAATATTCTCGATCTTACTTTCATTTTCCAGAAAAGAAATTGAATTAGTATATAAACACAGCTTCGATCTATGGCGAATCAGTTAATTATTCGCAGTTAAAGGAGTCTACATGAATATTTGAAGAGAAGAAAAGCAAGTATTTATTTTATACGGCTCAGAAATAATCAGTATATTGACTAAACAGACTTTTATTTCTATTATACGTTATTCAAAATGACAAGAAAAGCACCAGCCATTGGAATAGATCTTGGAACGACATATTCCTGTGTCGGGGTTTTCCAGCATGGTAAAGTGGACATTATTGCCAATGATCAAGGAAATAGAACAACACCCAGTTATGTTGCCTTTACCGACACCGAGAGCCTGGGCTTGTTGGTGATGCCGCAAAAAATCAAGTTGCCATGAATCCACAGAATAGTATCTTTGACGCTAAAAGACTAATTGGGAGAAATTATGGTGATCAAACTGTACAATCTGATATGAAACATTGGCCGTTTACAGTAGTTAATCATGGAGGTAAACCGAAATTACAAGCTGAATACAAAGGTGAAAGAAAAACATTTACTCCAGAAGAAATAAGTTCTATGGTTTTAGTTAAGATGAAGGAAACTGCAGAAGCATATCTTGGACAAAAAGTGACAGACGCCGTCATTACAGTCCCCGCATACTTCAATGACGCCCAGAGACTCGCTACAAAAGATGCCGGTATAATAGCTGGACTGACTGTACTGAGAATTATAAATGAACCAACAGCTGCAGCCTTGGCCTACGGACTTGACAAGAATTTCTCAGGTGAGAGAAACGTTCTAATTTTTGACTTGGGAGGTGGAACATTTGACGTCTCAATTCTTTCCATTGATGAGGGTTCTTTATTTGAAGTAAGATCAACTGCTGGGGATACTCATCTTGGTGGTGAAGATTTTGACAATCGAATGGTAAATCATTTCATTAGTGAATTTAAAAGAAAACATGGAAAAGACATTTCGAAAAATAATCGAGCAATCAGGAGGCTGAGAACGGCTTGTGAAAGAGCAAAAAGAACATTATCAAGTAGTACAGAGGCGAGTGTAGAAATAGACTCATTGTTCGAAGGAACAGATTTCTATACAAAAATAACAAGAGCAAGATTTGAAGAAATGTGTGGTGACTTGTTCAGAGCAACATTAGAACCAGTAGAAAAGGCCTTACGTGATGCTAAAATGGATAAACGTAGTATTAATGAGGTCGTTCTGGTAGGAGGCTCCACAAGGATACCAAAAATACAGAAAATGTTGACAGAATTTATGAATGGAAAAGACTTAAATAAATCAGTAAATCCTGATGAAGCTGTGGCATATGGTGCTGCTGTTCAGGCTGCTATTTTATCTGGCGACTCTAGTGACACAATTAAAGATGTACTTTTAGTTGATGTCGCTCCGTTGTCACTCGGAATAGAAACTGCCGGAGGTGTTATGACCAAGCTTATTGAGAGGAATTCTAAAATACCAACTAAAGCTTCACAAACATTCACAACATATTCAGACAATCAGCCGGCAGTAAATATTCAGGTGTTTGAGGGTGAGCGTGCAATGACCAAAGATAATAATAACTTGGGACGTTTCGATTTAACTGGAATACCTCCAGCCCCTCGTGGAGTACCTCAGATTGGCGTTGAATTTGACATTGATGCTAACGGAATTTTGAACGTATCCGCACACGATAAGAGTACGGGAAACGTTAAGAAAATAACAATCACAAATGACCGAGGTCGACTGAGTAAGGATGATATAGACAGAATGGTCTCCGAAGCCGAAAAATATAAAGAAGAAGACGAGAAACAAAAGGAACGTATCGTAGCACGGAACCAGTTGGAACATTATATATTTAGTGTAAAACAAGCTGTTGGCGACTCTGGCGACAAGTTGTCAAATGATGACAAAGACAATGTTTTAAAAGCATGTGACGAATCGTTAAAATGGCTTGATAATAATTCTTTGGCTGATAAAGAAGAATACGATGAGAAAATGAAAGGACTGCATTCAATTTGTACCCCTGTGATGACAAAACTTCACGGAGGTACAAACAGTAATAATAACAAGAACAGTCATAATAGTACTGGTGGACCAACTGTGGAAGAAATGGATTAAGTGGACAATTTATCTTGTTGTATAATTTTTTTTTATACATAGTTATCAGTATTATTGATTTTGTATTTATTTTATTGTTCATAGTATATTTATTATTTATTTTGATTTTGTTGTTATAATTAAAAAAATATTACAAGTCATATATTAGTTTTTATTTCGAATAACAACCAGAAAGGACAATAGAAGTAATTTAAAATTCAAATTTATTTATTTTGGTCGGACTATGAATGGACACAACAATGGTTGTGTCGATCCAAGTTTATGGCTAAGTGTCATTATGTGGTTTCAGCCAGCCATAAATAAAGTTTGAATATATCAAAGGGTCAATCAGAAGCCGTAAATCGAAGAATGACAGACAATATGTAAATGACCAAAAGGGATAATTGGGCAAACAATGATCTGCAAAACACTACACAGAAAACTGAAGATCGAGCAACACAAATCCCATCAAAAACCTTGGATGAACTCAGGTAGTTCGGAAAGGTAAACAGTTCCTGCTTCACATGTGGCACCCGTCGTGTTACCTACAATTACTCATGTCACAAACCCGGTGATAACTCGGTCATGAATAAGGAAGAGATCGGATTGTGAATACGGCAAATGGAAATATAGATTAGAGAATATCAAAGGAAATTAGAGAATACTGAAATGGACAATCCAGAGCAATTGGCAAACATAGGATATACATAAAGATTAGTTTTATGGTGCTTAGCGCCACTTTCAACAATATTTCAGCTATATCGTGGCGGTCAGATTTATTTGTGGAGGAAACCAGAGGACCAAGGGAAAACAACTGACCTGTCGCAAGTCACGGACAAACTTTAGCACATAATGTTGTACACATCGCCCTGATCGAGATTTGAACTCGCAACATCAGTGGTGATAGGTACTGATAACATAGGTAGTTGTAAATCCATCTACCATACGATGACGGCCCCAACAATATGTGTTGAACACCACTATACGCGAACAAACACAAATAACGTAAATAAAACTTTAACCCTCCTACAAACAACTGGAGGTAAACATCGTTTTTATGCGAAAATCGCAAGAGAGATCACAACATGGAACTGAGAAAGTAAAGAGACATAATAGGACAACATAAAAAAACTTAAAAGATGAACAATATGGACCCCACCAAAAAATAACCGAGAGTGAATGCATGTGCTCGCGAAGGGTAAGCAGTTCCTAGGTCTTATTAGACTCCCGTCGTGTTACTCATATATACAGTCAAGTCCAGAAAAAGTCTGGGTCGTGTTAGAGGTAAGAAAACATCTACATGTATGTAAAAAGTAAAATATACCGTGGTCATTTAGCCGCAAGTGATAAAGTTTACCAGTTGTTTGCCCATGGTCGGTGGTTCTCTCCGGTTTCTTCCACCATTAAAACTGGTCGCCATGATATAGCTGAAATATTGCTGAAAGTGGCGTTAAGCACCAATAATCAAATAGTCAATCAATCAATCAATCAATCAATCAATCAATCAATCAATCAATCAATCAATCAATCAATCAATCAATCAATCAATCAATCAATTAATCCGTGGTCATTTGCGATATGGATATTTCGTAAATTCTAACCAGGTCATGGTGGCGACCTCGACTTATATACTAGGAACCCTTGACTCAGTAGTTTCATATTTCGTTTAGCTGAACACAAAAATCAGTTGTAAAAATAAGTTTGGCACATGCAGAACAGAATGCTGGACCGAACTAGTTTTTTTATATAAACGACAACAGCACTAAGTAAAACTAGATCTTTAATTGTCCATCCCACTTTCCTGTCGCCGGCTTTATTAATTTCTAATTTTAATTAAAATGTAGATTGGATAAAACACCAACAATATGGGCAGTGTTGTTGGCGTTTGTCGCAATGTAATTGAACAAATTGGCGTAACTTAGGGTCACAAGACGAAATGTAAAGAGCCTCGCATGGCAGTGTGTATTTGATCAACTATATGAAAAGGAACTATTTTTACGCAGCATTAAGGAGAAAGAGCAAAGACTGGTTGGCTCGGAATCAGGATAATGTGTCCGAGTGGGGCGACAATCATGTCTATCCGTCTATGTTGTTTCAGTGGGCTATCCCTATAAAATAAGGGTAATAACAAAATTACCGAACACCGAGCAATCATCCAAAGGGAAAGTCAAAACTCATAAAACAACATACAGACAAAATCAGTCAACACCCAGAAAACTGAGTAAAACCGCAATGGCCCTGACTTGGTACAGGCATTTCTAAATCGTCCTGATCTAGTACAAAGCGGACCTTATCATCATCTCATTAGAAATTAACTTGCTGTCGCCATGATATAGCTTAAAATTGCTTAGTTGGCGTTAAACAACAATCACTCACTCCTGTGGCTTTGCTGTTATTTGTTCCAACTGTTTTTAATTTGGTGAAGTATCATTTCTATACGGTCTAGGTTTGAAGAATGCTTTTTAGCTCTTTGAGGCTTTGTGATAACTTGGCTTCCGTCATCCGTCTGTACACTCATATGGCAGAATTTGTCTCATCAAGCACTGCGCATGCGTCATATTATCGAAGATATCATACTGTTCTTGTTATAAAAGAAATATATAGTGACAAATATTTAGAACTAAAATTTCTATAAATGATATAAGATATTTATTTTAATCCGAGATATATTTAAAAAATACAAAGTAACTGCTTTGAATAGATATATTTTACATAAAAATTTAAGACAGTCACTTTGCAAATGAAAAAACTCCATAAACTTAATATAGAAACTTAAATAGCTGTCTACATATAGTGGATTTTGTAGGATTTATTATTTTTTAAGCGCATTTCTAAACATGATATTTTTTTATCCTTGATATCATAAAAAAGCTCATACATCGTAGTTTTCAAAAATTCATTTTATAAAAAAAATCACTTTTAATTTAGTCGGGTGTTTTTCTTTAAGTTAAAATGGATATTTTTTTTCCCAACATGTTCACTCAAGTTATTCAAGGACAACATGCACAGTCTCTATATATCTGCTGTAAACAACTAGTTATTGTATATAAATAAAAAGAGATCATAAACTGCCTCATAAAATATAATACCTGTATGTTTGATTTTTAAAATATTTTTAATTTTTTTAATTTAATTATTTGTTTTCCTATTATATTCACACAATTACGGTTAGATGTATATGCAACTGTTCACTATAGTTTATATATATAAATATCAAATATCATTTTTATTGGAATTCAATGAAAATGTTGGATCTTTAGCCACTGTCATAAATATAAATTGTCATAATTACAAGTGTTGCCTGAGGGCAAGTGTGGACACAGAAATGTGCTGTCCAAAAGGCAAGTGTGGATGTTAATATTTCATATTATTTAACTTAAAAAAAAATCATGGACACAGAGGTCCTGGATTTTTTTTTTAATAAAAAACTATTATGTTGCTGACATTAAGTTTCCGGAAATTGGGTTGTCGTATGTCCATATAATAACTTCAAATATACGTGATATCCATACTCGACGTAGCGATAATTTGTTGTTGAAATTTTTCTATATTCAAATAATCCTAGATTAATATTTTTATTTAAAGTCCGGTCCTGTGTTTTTATTTCAAACTCCTCTCATTTACAAAACCACTGATATTTGTTCAATTTTTAACGCTGATTTAAGCTTTAGTCGCAACAAATTTATATTTTTCTCTTTAAACTGTCGAAACATAACATTTATTTAACTGTAAAATTCCCCCCCTTTTTCCCTTTTTTTCTTGTTTAAATCAATGATCAACAATATTCCAGAATCAAACAAATGAATAAATATAACATAGCATCTTTCCTTTACATTGTCAAGATTCTATATTTATAAACTGTTGTCCAAGATAAAAATAGACTACACATGCTACTCACAGTAACCCGTGACCCAGATTACGTGACGGGTTAAACTGTCGAAACATAACATTTATTATATAACATTTATTTAACTGTAAAATTCACCCCTTTTTTTCCCTTTTTTCTTGTTTAAATCAATGATCAACAATATTCCAGAATCAAACAAATGAATAAATATAACATAGCTTCTATATTTATAAACTATTGTCCAAGATAAAACAACAATCATCTGCATCAATTTTCCCCGCGAAAAATGGATTAGTCTATTTAAAGTAGGGTCTTAGCCCTCTAATAAAAATAGTGTTCTATATTCGGTATAGCTTATTAGGATTAAACCATGCATAGGTTATAACATAACATGTTCAAAATATGTGCAAGAAGTGAAAAAAGTGTGTATTTTACATTAATCGATGGATTTCAGCAACTTATAACATCCCTTTTCACCCCACTGAAACACATATGGGAAATTCCGAAATTCCAGCGTTTGAGGTGCCCAAAGGGTAAATTCTTGTAAACACCGGCCTCTTTCAATTAAATTTGAAAGATTTTTTGTCATTGCAACCCCGTTCACAGTTGCCCAACAGGAGTCCATAGGTCGTCCACGTGTCACAGTTTAGAATAATCCTTCAGGTAATCCCTCAGGACCTTACAGTACCCCGTGACCCACATTAGCACGACTCACCAATATTTTCTGAATAATGTTGTTTAATTAAATTGCCATTTCCTCAAATACCTTAAAATAGGAAGTATCACGTAGTGATTACTGCGATTTATAGTCCGCTCAGAATTTGAGAGGATTAAATGACATGTGTGACAATAAACAAGACTATTCTTGATTAAATATTAGTATATCTGGCATGAATTTATAATTATTATATAATCTTTTGCAATTTAAAACACAACGCCTTAAAAGAGCAAGTTCAATCCATTAAAATTCAGTCTTGCAATTATTTCAATGACGAGTACATACAATTTTCGTAACCGTGTTTAAAAGGATTGGAAAAAACTGTGCTTTGGAGAGCCACTGCCACGTTTGAAGAAGGAACCAAGATTCTCCAGAATTGTTTTAGAAGAGACATTCAAAGTTGAAAGACTTATTGTGAAGAAATTTACACCAAATTTCTAGTTTCAAAGAAATGCGAAACCTTTATATTAGCTGTTAATTCATGAACTCGCATATAATAAATGAAATTTAGAAAATGTTCAAGGTTTTAAAATTATATTTAACCTCTGTTTTAACCCTGTATTAAAATGCTTATTATTTATTTTCTTCTTCGGTTTTTATTTATACTAACATTTTATTTCTTTCAACATTTTAGCAATTACAAATTACACAGAAAGATTTAATTTGTGAATGCAAAAATATCACGATTTTTTTTATTTGAAAGCAATAATGAAAAAAAAGCTTCATACTACTATTAGATTAATTTTCATGTGATTTGTTTGTCTAATCACTAAAAATGATTACCTAAGTCTTATTATTATCTTTATTTACCACACTATCACTAGAACTCAATTACATGTAGTGATGTACAGATGGAACTGATTAACACTATTTGCTCACCAGTGTCACTGATAGCAAACAAAATAAGAACAAGACAAACATCATCAATATCCCGCTTTAATTTCTAAAAGAAGGGGAAAAAAAGGGGGGGAAATAATTGCATTGGCGAATTAAACAGTAAAAATAATAAAAATAAAAAGTTCCATTCCTATTTTATAAAGAGATAGCGGTGGTCAAGTCGACAGACGTCCGACATCCAGTGTCCATACTAATATGAAAAAAATGATCTTGTGTTTTTGTGCAAAATCAAGATGAAATGTATAATAAAAAATATATGAACATACAAAACACGGTATCGTCTTACTATCTAGGGATGGTTCCGGGTCCGTTCGCCCTAATTCCCGTTCACCCTATTATCTGTTCGCCCTAAAAGTGGGACCCTGATAATTATAATTATGTAGAATATTGAAAATAATAGAAAAATAAGTGATATTTGATTGCTTATAGATATTAAATTGAGAAATTTTTAATATGCGGCATGCTAAAGTTAAACATTTCAGTCCTTGGAATAAGTGAATCCAGACTCAGAGTCTG
>MJUT01003530.1:1054831-1070961 GCA_002080005.1 Gigantidas platifrons | reverse complement strand
AAGCACCACATGGGTTTGTCTATATTTAATTTCTTAAGCTGGGCTTGACCCGAAAATTGGTGCCGTTGTGGTCATGATCGTATGGCAATTTGATTTATAGCTGCCTATGCAGTCTCTACCTTTCACCTCTCAAATTGTGAGATCGAATCCCACTCAGACGATGTGTGCTTGAAGAAACATTATGTGATAAAGTCTGTCAGTGACATACGGCAGGTCGGTAATTTTCCCAGGGTACTCCAGTTTCCTCCACCAATAAAACTGACAGCCACCATATAACTGAATATTGGTGAAAGTAGCTTTGACACCGTAACACTACCCTTTGTACATTTGAGACTATTAATTTATGTCTTTGGGGAGTAACATTCTTGAAACAGTGTCGTCTTGTTAAACATATATGTTGATTGCAACTTCGGGGATACACTATAAGTTAGCTATCTTCGGTATCTGGTCATGTCCGAGTTTAGTTTTTATAAAGAAAACAGTTTCTGCATGTGAATGGTGTCTGACACAGCTACTTTTAGTTAAATTAGATGACAACTAATTTTGTATAAAGTAACTTTGTAATCACACCAGCACCAATTTCACACTCTACCTCTCAAAGAACAATAAAAGTTACTGGATCCAGAAAAAAACTGTTGTTCCGTCTAAATAACATAATAAGAATTGCATTTGTGCAAAATTCGTCCAGGAATCATTATCAATTTTTGTAAAAGGTCCAAGCAAATATCTTCTTTTGCAAAGTATGCATATATCACAAAGACCAGACTTTAACACTATGTTGGTAGCAACTGGCAAAAACCTGCCATCAATGAAAATTTTAGAATAATTTGTGTATTATAGGATTTTAATTGTATAGTATATGTAATTGACCAAAATTGCTTTTCATTATTACTGTACCCACAAATATGCCCATTTCAATAATTTTCATTTTTTTTTTAAATATCATCTATCACCATTTCAAACTCTTATTTTCTTGTACCTTCTTTCACCCTAAATTTAAATAGTTCATAACATTTGATATGTATGAGCTTTTTGGTGTATTTTGTTTTCTTTAAAAAAATCTTTCCAGCAAGGTCTCAACGTAATATCTTATTATATATATTGCATACAGTCAAACATGTCTTAAGGGAACAGTGAAATATTGTCATATAAGGCAGGTGGTCGCTTAATACAGGTTTAATTGAAATAAATGCAATGTGAAGGGAAATGAAAATTAAGGTCACATAATACAAGTTATTGCTTAATAGAGGTGGTCACTAAAGCAGGTTTGACTGTATACCATGTCTCCTGATATATTGCATTGGAATTACATATCATAACCATGCCAAGACTTATATTGATCTTGTAATAAAAAAAATCTTCTGTTCAACCTACCTAAAATGATACAAAATGATTCGTTACTGGCTGTCTGAAAGGTCCATGGAATATTCCTTACGACATAAGACTATAATTGCATTATGTAATATGCATATAGGTACTACAACAACACCGACACCAACAGTAACAGTAGCAACGACATCACCATCAGCTCAAACTTCAACAGTGACAACAGTAGAACCTACGACGATTAGCAGCACCCCATATGTAACAACTACGCCAACAACAACGTTATCAAGTACATCATCAACCGTTACACCAAGTAGTGGATCAACCACTGCCTCCACTACAACGACAGGTACTTGTCAAACATAGAGCACACCGGTTGTAACAACTTCTCCATTTACTTCGCAATATTTAACATTAAACATACAAGAAAGGTCGAGCATCAATATATACAAAAGAAGACACCAATATGTATATAAAGCACCACATGGGTTTGTCTATATTTAATTTCTTAAGCTGGGCTTGACCCGAAAATTGGTGCCGTTGTGGTCATGATCGTATGGCAATTTGATTTATAGCTGCCTATGCAGTCTCTACCTTTCACCTCTCAAATTGTGAGATCGAATCCCACTCAGACGATGTGTGCTTGAAGAAACATTATGTGATAAAGTCTGTCAGTGACATACGGCAGGTCGGTAATTTTCCCAGGGTACTCCAGTTTCCTCCACCAATAAAACTGACAGCCACCATATAACTGAATATTGGTGAAAGTAGCTTTGACACCGTAACACTACCCTTTGTACATTTGAGACTATTAATTTATGTCTTTGGGGAGTAACATTCTTGAAACAGTGTCGTCTTGTTAAACATATATGTTGATTGCAACTTCGGGGATACACTATAAGTTAGCTATCTTCGGTATCTGATCATGTCAGAGTTTAGTTTTTATAAAGAAAACAGTTTCTGCATGTGAATGGTGTCTGACACAGCTACTTTTAGTTAAATTAGATGACAACTAATTTTGTATAAAGTAACTTTGTAATCACACCAGCACCAATTTCACACTCTACCTCTCAAAGAACAATAAAAGTTACTGGATCCAGAAAAAAACTGTTGTTCCGTCTAAATAACATAATAAGAATTGCATTTGTGCAAAATTCGTCCAGGAATCATTATCAATTTTTGTAAAAGGTCCAAGCAAATATCTTCTTTTGCAAAGTATGCATATATCACAAAGACCAGACTTTAACACTATGTTGGTAGCAACTGGCAAAAACCTGCCATCAATGAAAATTTTAGAATAATTTGTGCATTGTAGGATTTTAATTGTATAGTATATGTAATTGACCAAAATTGCTTTTCATTATTACTGTACCCACAAATATGCCCATTTCAATAATTTTCATTTTTTTTTTAAATATCATCTATCACCATTTCAAACTCTTATTTTCTTGTACCTTCTTTCACCCTAAATTTAAATAGTTCATAATATTTGATATGTATGAGCTTTTTGGTGTATTTTGTTTTCTTTAAAAAAATCTTTCCAGCAAGGTCTCAACGTAATATCTTATTATATATATTGCATACAGTCAAACCTGTCTTAAGGGAACAGTGAAATATTGTCATATAAGGCAGGTGGTCGCTTAATACAGGTTTAATTGAAATAAATGCACTGTGAAGGGAAATGAAAATTAAGGTCACATAATACAAGTTATTGATTAATAGAGGTGGTCACTAAAGCAGGTTTGACTGTATACCATTTCTCCTGATACATTGCATTGGAATTACATATCATAACCATGCCAAGACTTATATTGATCTTGTAATAAAAAAAAATATCTTCTGTTCAACCTACCTAAAATGATACAAAATGATTCGTTACTGGCTGTCTGAAAGGTCCATGGAATATTCCTTACGACATAAGGCTATAATTGCACTATGTAATATGCATATAGGTACTACAACAACACCGACACCAACAGTAACAGTATCAACGACATCACCATCAGCTCAAACTTCAACAGTGACAACAGTAGAACCTACGACGATTAGCAGCACCCCATATGTAACAACTACGCCAACAACAACGTTATCAAGTACATCATCAACCGTTACACCAAGTAGTGGATCAACCACTGCCTCCACTACAACGACAGGTACTTGTAAAACATATAGCACTCCGGTTGTAACAACTTCTCCATTTACTTCGCAATATTTAACATTAAACATACAAGAAAGGTCGAACATCAATATATACAAAAGAAGACACCAATATGTATATAAAGCACCACATGGGTTTGTCTATATTTAATTTGTTAACCTGGGCTTGATTCCGACAATTGGGGCCGTTGTGGTCATGATCGTATGGCAATTTGATTTATAGCTGCCTATGCAGTCTGTACCTTTCAACTCTCAAATTGTGAGTTCGAATCCCACTGAGACGGTGTGTGCTTGATGCAACATTATGTGATAAAGTCTGTCAGTGACATACGGCAGGTCGATAATTTTCCCAGGGTACTCCAGTTTCCTACGCCAATAAAACTGACAGCCACCATATAACTGAATATTGGTGAAAGTGGCTTTGACACCGTAACACTACCCTTTGTACATTTGAGACTATTAATGTATGTCTTTGGGGACTAACATTCTTGAAACAGTGTCGTCTTGTTAAACATATATGTTGATTGCAACTTCGGGGATACACTATAAGTTAGCTATCTCTGGTATCTGGTCATGTCCGAGTTTAGTTTTTATAAAGAAAACATAGTTTCTGCATGTGGATGGTGTCTGACACAGCTACTTTTAGTTAAATTAGATGACATCTAATTTTGTGTCAAGTAACTTTGTAATCACACCAGCACCAATTTCACACTCTACCTCTCAAAGAACAATAAAAGTTACTGGATCCAGAAAAAAACTGTTGTTCCGTCTATATAACATAATAAGAATTGCATTTGTGCAAAATTCGTCCAGGAATCATCATCAATTTTTGTTAAAGGTCCAAGCAAATATCTTCTTTTGCAAAGTATGCATATATCACAAAGACCAGACTTTAACACTATATTGGTAGCAACTGGCAAAAACCTGCCATCAATGAAAATTTTAGAATAATTTGTGTATTATAGGATTTTAATTGTATAGTATATGTAATTGACCAAAATTGCTTTTCATTATTACTGTACCCACAAATATGCCCATTTCAATAATTTTCATTTTTTTTAAATATCATCTATCACCATTTCAAACTCTTATTTTCTTGTACCTTCTTTCACCCTAAATTTAAATAGTTCATAACATTTGATATGTATGAGCTTTTTGATGTATTTTGTTTTCTTTAAAAAAATCTTTCCAGCAAGGTCTCAACGTAATATCTTATTATATATATTGCATACAATCAAACCTGTCTTAAGGGAACAGTGAAATATTGTCATATAAGGCAGGTGGTCGCTTAATACATGTTTAATTGAAATAAATGCAATGTGAAGGGAAATGAAAATTAAGGTCACATAATACAAGTTATTGCTTAATAGAGGTGGTCACTAAAGCAGGTTTGACTGTATACCATTTCTCCTGATATATTTCATTGGAATTACATATCATAACCATGCCAAGACTTATATTGATCTTGTAATAAAAAAAATCTTCTGTTCAACCTACCTAAAATGATACAAAATGATTCGTTACTGGCTGTCTGAAAGGTCCATGGAATATTCCTTACGACATAAGACTATAATTGCATTATGTAATATGCATATAGGTACTACAACAACACCGACACCAACAGTAACAGTATCAACGACATCACCATCAGCTCAAACTTCAACAGTGACAACAGTAGAACCTACGACGATTAGCAGCACCCCATATGTAACAACTACGCCAACAACAACGTTATCAAGTACATCATCAACCGTTACACCAAGTAGTGGATCAACCACTGCCTCCACTACAACGACAGGTACTTGTAAAACATATAGAACTCCGGTTGTAACAACTTCTCCATTTACTTCGCAATATTTAACATTAAACATACAAGAAAGGTCGAACATCAATATATACAAAAGAAGACACCAATATGTATATAAAGCACAACATGGGTTTGTCTATATTTAATTTCTTAAGCTGGGCTTGACCCGAAAATTGGTGCCGTTGTGGTCATGATCGTATGGCAATTTGATTTATAGCTGCCTATGCAGTCTCTACCTTTCACCTCTCAAATTGTGAGATCGAATCCCACTCAGACGATGTGTGCTTGATGAAACATTATGTGATAAAGTATGTCAGTGACATACGGCAGGTCGGTAATTTTCCCAGGGTACTCCAGTTTCCTCCACCAATAAAACTGACAGCCACCATATAACTGAATATTGGTGAAAGTGGTTTTGACACCGTAACACTACCCTTTGTACATTTGAGACTATTAATTTATGTCTTTGGGGACTAACATTCTTGAAACAGTGTCGTCTTGTTAAACATATATGTTGATTGCAACTTCGGGGATACACTATAAGTTAGCTATCTTCGGTATCTGGTCATGTCCGAGTTTAGTTTTTATAAAGAAAACATAGTTTCTGCATGTGAATGGTGTCTGACACAGCTACTTTTAGTTAAATTAGATGACAACTAATTTTGTATAAAGTAAATTTGTAATCACACCAGCACCAATTTCACACTCTACCTCTCAAAGAACAATAAAAGTTACTGGATCCAGAAAAAAAACTGTTGTTCTGTCTATATAACATAATAAGAATTGCATTTGTGCAAAATTCGTCCAGGAATCATTATCAATTTTTGTAAAAGGTCCAAGCAAATATCTTCTTTTGCAAAGTATGCATATATCACAAAGACCAGACTTTAACACTATGTTGGTAGCAACTGGCAAAAACCTGCCATCAATGAAAATTTTTAGAATAATTTGTGTATTATAGGATTTTAATTGCATAGTATATGTAATTGACAAAAATTGCTTTTCATTATTACTGTACCCACAAATATGCCCATTTTAATAATTTGTTTAACCTGTATTAAATATCATCTATCACCATTTCAAACTCTTATTTTCTTGTTCCTTCTTTGACCCTAAATTTAAATAGTTCATAACATTTGATATGTATTAGCTTTTTGGTGTATTTTGTTTTCTTTAAAAAAATCTTTCGAGCAATGTCTCGACTTAATATTTTATTATATATATTGCATACAGTCAAGCCTGTCTTATGTGACCTTCCAAGGGAACAGTGAAATATTGTCATATAAGACAGGTGGTCGCTTAATACAGGTTTAATTGAAATACATGCACTGTGAAGGGAAATGAAAATTAAGGTCACATAATACAAGTTATTGCTTAATAGAGGTGGTCACTAAAGCAGGTTTGACTGTATACCATTTCTCCTGATATATTGCATTGAAATTACATATCATAACCATGCCAAGACTTATATTGATCTTGTAATAAAAAAAATCTTCTGTTCAACCTACCTAAAATGATACACAATGAATCGTTACTGCCTGTCTGAAAATATCATGATACGCATGCACTGATATAAATACATGCACATGATATAAATACGGTGTAGTTGGAATGTAAAACTTGCATGTTATATATAGCATATGAACAAGTTATCTCCCATTAATAAAAAAAAATTGACATCATTATAAAATCACTGCTGTTGATCTCTTAAATGCAAGGTGGTCACATGGTTTTTTTCCAAGTAAAAAATAAAAAAAATATCATAATATGATTTGCTTTGCAAAGAGAAAATTAGATATATCATTTTTTTTATTTATCTTTCTTATTTTTATGGAAAAAAAACTGAAAGACAGTCATATCTTTTGTTACGAAGTCTGAAAAAAATATCTAATAACCATTTATTTTTTATATATATTTTTAAATATTAAAATAATATAATGTTTGAGAAAAAATATATTACATTTTTAGATTAGATGGATATCAAAATCAAATATATACATGATACAAATTATATGATAGTTTTGTTTTTAATATCACAATAAAGGAAGGTTGCTAATAACAAAAAACTGTCAATTTTTTTTGATCCTCTAGCTTTATAAAGTACATGTAGATGGATATCACAATCAAATATCTACATGATGTAAATTATATACTTACAGTACTGACGACTAGCACTATTCCTACTACTACAACTACAGGCCTATGTACAGAAGTTGAAGGTATGCAAAATCCAGCATTGACTCCAAATATCAAAGTGAATGGAACCGAGGATACATTGGGCTTATTACGTCCCGGACAAAATAAGCTTATTGTTAAAGACTCAGTAGTACAAATAGAGATAGACCTTGGAAAACGAATTCAGCTAGGATCTTTCAAATTTGTGAGCCCTGAAACAAGTAACATAAAGACATTTAACATTTTCCTGGTGAAAAACACAGGAGAAACTCCAGAACAATATGAAAAGACTAAGGTATGATATTATAAACTTTATAATTTACATTTGTCTGAACGAATGAAAATTTAATATAATGGTACAGCTATTATTAGCTCACGCTTATTTAATTCCATAGTTTCTTAAACTCTAGTATCAGCTTAGGTATTCAAAATTAATTATTTATAGTGCTTAGACAGTCATGCGTCCAGATGTTTATTTACCTGATATAAACATCTCCCCGGTAAATGTTACCGAAAATACAATACCCAATGCTGTGCGAAGCAATCCCATCATGACCACACCTATTTTAATGTGAACCTGAACAATATATGTTAACATAAATATTTCATTAACTTGGTAGATATGTGGATAATTTATAAACTACCTCTGTATATTGTTGGAAAACATATATGTGTACGATCTTTATAAAAGACATAGCAATGAAAACATAGATATCAAATTTAGTGCACACAACACATTTGTGGAATAACCTTCTTGCAGGTACGCTCTAAATTGAAAGTATGGAAAGCCAAATAAATTAAAGTTTTGGGAGCAATAAAACCAAAGTGCATAATTGGAATAGCCACAATCGGCTAAGCTCACTTATGCCCGAGGAAGGAGAACCTTAGTTTGATTAATAATTACATATTTTAGGAACTGTAAATTTCAATGATATATGTATTATATATACCATGGATCTTACGAATTAACTTATTTAAACCAACAAATCCGAAGGATGAGTTGGTTTAAATAAGTTCATTCGTAAGTTCTATGGTATATATGGTTTGTAACAGAAATTACACTATTGACAAAAGGGTGTTCTCTTCGACGTCCGCGTTAACCATGGAATAACATGTAGATCTTTATATTAAACCATGACGTAAGCTCCTCCCACTTCCATAGAAATTTTACTATTAATCTCATGTGACGTCAAAATCATGGAATAACATCAAGATCTTCATGTTAAGCCATTGTTTGTAAAAGTTCACTATTTTTAAGTTGATTACTGCATAAAAACATCAAAGGAAAAATGCGTATTTATGTTACAAATATCTAATAAACCATGTCAGTGCCGAAACACGGACTACTGGGTGAACTAGACGTAGACTACACTTTAGGGAATGGAAATTAATTTTATTTACTGCTGGGCGAACTAGACGTAGACTACAATTTAGGGAATGGAAATGAATTTTATTTATACCGACAATATAAGTAAATTGTCTGATAAAAATCAAGATTTAAGGGAGTGTGTTTATTGAGAAATGTCAACAAGTTCAAAACAACTTCCAAATTTTACTGAAAAAAGAAGTAAGAAGCATCATTACGATCATTTTTAAAGTGTCATCTTTACCATTATCGGGATAGTGTTACTGTTTCTAACTGTTTGCTACACATGAAAATGCTTTCGCTGTTTTGTTTTGTTTATTTTTGTGCTTTTGCTGTTTTTGTCTTCTTCTGTAGATTGGTCACTCATTTATTCCATAATCTGAGCAAACTTGTTTGATCTTAAAATTATTCTTATAATATTTAAGCTAACTTTGTTTAAACTTGTATCTTAATTTAGGTTTTGAAAGCAAGCGAGCCGGTAATATTTGCTGAGAACACAATAGCAACTAAAGTAATAATTAAAATCCTGGAAAAAGAAGACAATGATAAAGATTATTCCTTAGAAGTGGAATTAAGAGCGTGTTTTGAAGGTGGTAAGTAAATCACTAACATAGCACCAGTTTAAAGAGAAGTCACTAACATGACACAAGCAAAGCACCAGTGAAAAGAGAAATACGAATTAGCACACTTGTTTAGTCGTGCCAAAGCATAACATTGCCATGTCTTCTGCAAGAATATTTTACCACTTGAATTAAACATATTTTCATTTGCATAATTTCAAAGTGAAACAAGATCCGACACAAGTTTTAACAACATTATCTAAAGCCCTTTCTCTACAATTCACAACTTGCATTAAGATGACAGGAACACAAATGTAGACATAATGATAACATAAAATCAATATGTAGAGAGCAATTTCAAAGCTAAAACCTGCTGAAGTCAGTTGAAGCGGTGGGCGTGTTTAATATAGTCTTAGATGGTATGAACAATGTCAACATCTTGCTTTTCACTGATGTGGCTCATCATACCCCCTGCAAACAAAGTTTGGGGGGGTGGTATATAGGAATCACCCTGTATATCCATCCATCCGTCCATGTACCTTGTAAGCGCAACTCCTCCTAAACGGCTTATTGGATTTTATGAAACTTTACACACTTGTAGTACACGACCTGCAGATGTGCATGAAGGAATATGGTTGCTGTCCAAAATTTAAAAGGGGAGATAATTCAACTAATACTTTCATGAAAAGAGGGGGCATGTACATTGTAAGCGCAACTCCTACTAAGCTGCAAGCGGATGGTATCACTCAGTGAGGTCACTCACAGTCCTACTTTAATTTATGTAAACCAATCTCAAGCTCAAACGTATAACAATGCATGTTATTACCTGCTGAAAGGCCTACTTAGAACTGCTATAGCTAAGACATGTCTTATATTAACTAGTTTGTCTTACGACATGGTTTGATGAGTTTAAGGTATTTAACGCCACTTTCAATAATATTTCAGTTATATCCTGATGTTCAGTTTTATTGGTAGAGGAAACCGGAGTACCTGGAGAAAACCACCGACCTGTCGCAAGTCACTGACAATATTTATCACATAATGTTGTATGGAGTACATCTCCCCATGAATCGGGTTCAAACTCACAATTTTAGTGTCCTACGACATGCTTAATGCTACAATGTATAGTGAAATGAAAATGAAAATTCGTTTTAACATTAACCCCTTCTCGGTAAAGATACTTTTTTTTGGAAACATTGTAGTTTTATATCAAATGTATAGGGAAAATTGGAGGAATCACAATACTTTTGTCCACTGTCTGTAGATTGGGTATAATTTTGTGAAATTTAGATGTATACCGTGAAGAATAACAAAAATGAGCATGCTTATATTTGTGTATTTATTTGCATCTATTCAAATTAAATCAAATTTAGTGAATTTTTTTGGGTATATATTGTAAAAAACAGAAACATGGATCACTTCCACCATTTGTTTTTGGAACCTTTCATTTATCAATCAATGATAATTGTCATGTCCATGGATGATAAAGAAAAAATAAGCAATATTACATAGATGTAATTAATGTCGAAATCCCGGTCTAAAGTAATACAATAACAAATATCGCTAAAAACAGAAATAGGAATTCATTACGCTAATGATTAACTGCAATAATCCTTCCTTCCTATGCTACAATGAGTGCATATTTGGTAATTCTACGTACACCGCTGCCTTTATTGTTTGTCTTTAGGCAGGAATTGGTATGTCATCGAGTTAAGACACAGGTTAAGACATGTCGTATCTTACTATAGTTTTATGTAACGAATTTAGTTCGACACTTTTGTCGTAGTCGTAAAACAAACTTAAGTCAGACATTTATTTGTCTTAAGCCAGCTACGTGAAACTTGAACCTGACTTGTCTGGCTAATGTTAGACAATATTCAGGGTAAAATAATTGGTCAGTCTATGTATTTAATAATATGATGGCGATAATACATTGCAGTGACAAGTTCATCCACAACAAAAGCACCCACTACTACTACAGCGCCATCTAGTACGACTGTCATTACTGGAACATCGACAGAAGCCATTTCTACTTCAGTCAGTACAGAAGCAACATCAGGTAGGATGTTATTTCTGAAAGGATCTAATCATATAAAAACATTAGAAGTTATTATGAAAAATGCATAACAAGTTCAAAGAAAAATATTTAAAGACACATTTTTTTGTATATTTTATTCCTGTGAATATTAGCGCTACACCACATCCAATAATAAGTGTTTATCTTGGACATTTGAAGATTGAATAAACCAAATGGATAATTAGAAGGCGTAAATCGACAGACAAATATTGTCAATACCAAATAATTCCACCATGAATTTCATTAATTAGAATCCATCTTAAAAATGATCAAACCTGAAATTACTTATTCTTTGTTGATAGTATTATAATATTATATATCAAACCTGATTGAGTATGTTGTTGTGTATATTCTATAGAAATCAATAGCTTAGATATTAGTTTGATCTTATTTAATCACATTGCAATTGGTCAACCTATGATATCTGATTTCATTAAAACTCTGAGACCTATTATATTATCGTTTCTGCAATTATTCATTCGAAATTTTCATAATACAACGGTATATACTTCACCAGGTGTTTGGGGTAATAACGGTTTTGTACAATTGCATTGCATATGTAGGTACTACCACAGTTAGTTCTAGCACTACACCACAACAACCAACTGAAAAAACTACAACTGTCACTGAGGTGACCACATCTACCAAGGGAACAACAGTACCAGGCACTACTACTTTACCTGTAGAAACTACAACTGTCCCTGAGGTCATCACATCTACCAAAGAAACAACAACAGTACCAGGCACTACTACTGTACCTGTAGAAACTACAACTGTCCCTGAGGTCATCACATCTACCACAGGAACAACAATACCAGGCACTACTACTGTACCTGTAGAAACTACTACTGCCACAGAAGTCACCACATCTACCAAAGGAACAACAACAGTACCAGGCACTACTACTCTACCTGTAGAAACTACTACTGCCACAGAAGTCTCCACATCTACCAAAGGAACAACAACATTACCAGGCACTACTACTCTACCTGTAGAAACTACAACTGCCACAGAAGTCACCACATCTACCAAAGGAACAACAACAGTACGAGGCACTACTACTGTACCTGTAGAAACCTCAATTGCCCCTGAAGTGACCACATCTACCCAAGGAACAACAACAGTGCCAGGCACTACTACTGTGCCCATAGAAACTACAGCTGTCCCTGAAGTAAAAACATCTACTCAAGGAACAACAACAGTACCAGGCACTACTACTGTACCTGTAGAAACTACAACTGTGCCTGAAGTAACCACATCTACCCAAGGAACAACAACAGTGCCAGGCACTACTACTGTACCTGTAGAAACTACAACTGTCCCTGAAGTGACAACATCTACCACAGGAACAACAGTACCAGTCACTACTACTGTACCTGTAGAAACTACAACTGTCCCTGAAGTCACGACATCTATTCAAGGAACAACAACAGTATCAGGCACTACAACTGAAACTGTAGAAACTACAACTGTCCCTGAAGTGACCATAACTACCCAAGGAATAACAACAATACCAGGCACTACTACTGTACCTGTAGAAGCTACAACTGTCCCTGAAGTGACCACGTCTACCAAAGGAACAACAAGAGTAGCAGGCACTACTACTGTACCTGTAGAAACTACAACTGTCCCTGAAGTCACCACATCTATTCAAGGAACAACAACAGTACCAGGCACTACTACTATACCTGTAGAAACTACAACTGCCCCTGAAGTCACCTCGTCTACCAAAGGAACAACAACAGTAGCAGGCACTACTACTGTACCTGTAGAAACTACAACTGCCCCTGAAATCACCACATCTACCAAAGGAACAACAACAGTACCAGGCACTAGTACTGTACCTGTAGAAACTACAACTGCCACAGAAGTCATCACATCTACCAAAGGATCAACCAAGGTATCAGGTACTACTACTGTTCATGTAGAAACAACAACTGCCCCTGAAGTCACCACATCTACCAAAGGAACAACAGTACCGGGCACTACTACTGTACCTATAGAAACTACAACTGTTCCTGAGATCACCACATCTACCAAAGGAACAACAACAGTACCAGGCACCACTACTCTGCCTCTAGAAACTACAACTGTCCCTGAAGTAACCACGTCTACCAAAGGAACAACAACAGAATCAGGCACTACTACTGTGCCTATAGAAACTACAACTGTCCCTGAAGTCACCACATCTATCCAAGGAACAACAACAGTACCAGACACTACTACTGTACATGTAGAACCTACAACAGTCCCTGAAGTCACCACGTCTACCAAAGGAACAACAACAGTACCAGGCACTACCACTGCACCGGTAGAAACTACAACTGTTCCTGAAGTCACCACATCTACCCAAGGAACACCAACTGTACCAGGCACTACTACTGTGCCTGTAGAAACTACAACTGTCCCTGAGGTCACCACATCTACCAAGGTAACAACAGTACCGGTCACTACTACTGTACCTGTAGAAACTACAACTGTTCCTGATGTCACCACTTCTACCCAAGGAACAACAACAAAACCAGGCACTACTACTGTACCTGTAGAAACTACAACTGCCACAGAAGTCACCACGTCTACCAAAGGAACAACAACAGTACCAGGCACTACTACTGTACCTGTAGAAACTACAACTGTCCCTGAAGTCACCACGTCTACCAAAGGAACAACAACAGTACCAGACACTAGTACTGTACCTGTAGAAACTACAACTGCCACAGAAGTCATCACATCTACCAAAGGATCAACCAAAGTATCAGGTACTACTACTGTTCATGTAGAAACAACAACTTCCCCTGAAGTCACCACATCTACCAAAGGAACAACAGTACCGGGCACTACTACTGTACCTATAGAAACTACAACTGTTCCTGAGGTCACCACATCTACCAAAGGAACAACAACAGTACCAGGCACTACTACTGTGCCTGTAGAAACTACAACTGTCCCTGAGGTCATCACATCTACCAAAGAAACAACAACAGGACCAGGCACTACTACTGTACCTGTAGAAACTACAACTGTCCCTGAGGTCATCACATCTACCACAGGAACAACAATATCAGGCACTACTACTGTACCTGTAGAAACTACTACTGCCACAGAAGTCACCACATCTACCAAAGGAACAACAACAGTAGCAGGCACTACTACTCTACCTGTAGAAACTACTACTGCCACAGAAGTCACCACATCTACCAAAGGAACAACAACATTACCAGGCACTACTACTCTACCTGTAGAAACTACAACTGCCACAGAAGTCACCACATCTACCCAAGGAACAACAACAGTGCCAGGCACTACTACTGTGCCCATAGAAACTACAGCTGTCCCTGAAGTAACAACATCTACTCAAGGAACAACAACTGTACCAGGCACTACTACTGTACCTGTAGAAACTACAACTGTGCCTGAAGTAACCACATCTACCCAAGGAACAACAACAGTGCCAGGCACTACTACTGTACCTGTAGAAACTACAACTGTCCCTGAAGTGACAACATCTACCAAAGGAACAACAGTACCAGTCACTACTACTGTACCTGTAGAAACTACAACTGTCCCTGAAGTCACGACATCTATTCAAGGAACAACAACAGTATCAGGCACTACAACTGAAACTGTAGAAACTACAACTGTCCCTGAAGTGAGCACAACTACCCAAGGAATAACAACAATACCAGGCACTACTACTGTACCTGTAGAAGCTACAACTGTCCCTGAAGTGACCACGTCTACCAAAGAAACAACAAGAGTAGCAGGCACTACTACTGTACCTGTAGAAACTACAACTGTTCCTGAAGTCACCACATCTATTCAAGGAACAACAACAGTACCAGGCACTACTACTATACCTGTAGAAACTACAACTTCCCCTGAAGTCACCTCGTCTACCAAAGGAACAACAACAGTAGCAGGCACTACTACTGTACCTGTAGAAACTACAACTGTCCCTGAAGTCACCACATCTATCCAAGGAACAACAACAGTACCAGGCACTACTACTGTACATGTAGAAACTACAACAGTCCCTGAAGTCACCACATCTACCAAAGGAACAACAACAGTACCAGGCACTACCACTGCACCGGTAGAAACTACAACTGTTCCTGAAGTCACCACATCTACCCAAGGAACACCAACTGTACCAGGCACTACTACTGTGCCTGTAGAAACTACAACTGTCCCTGAGGTCACCACATCTACCAAGGTAACAACAGTACCGGTCACTACTACTGTACCTGTAGAAACTACAACTGTTCCTGAGGTCACCACTTCTACCCAAGGAACAACAACAATACCAGGCACTACTACTGTACCTGTAGAAACTACAACTGCCACAGAAGTCACCACGTCTACCAAAGGAACAACAACAGTACCAGGCACTACTACTGTACCTGTAGAAACTACAACCGTCCCTGAAGTCACCACGTCTACCAAAGGAACAACAACAGTACCAGTCACTACTACTGTATCTGTAGAAACTACAACTGTCCCTGAAGTCACCACATCTACTAAAGGAAAATCAACAGTACCAGGCACTACTACTGTACCCGTAGAAACTACAACTGTCCCTGAAGTAACAACATCTACCCAAGGAACAACAACAGTACCAGTCACTACTACTGTACCTGTAGAAACTACAACTGTCCCTGAAGT
>MJUT01003530.1:1001267-1026575 GCA_002080005.1 Gigantidas platifrons | reverse complement strand
TTTTTTTTATATCAACACTGTAGCTTAATACACACATTCAAGTATATAAGGGGTTGTAATGGTCGTGATCGTATGGTAGTTGGATTTATCACCACTGAAGTTGTGAGTTTGAATCCTGCTCATGGTGATGTCTACTCGATACAGCATTGTCTGATAAAGTTTGTCAGTGACTTGTGACAGGTCGGTGGTTTTCACCGATTTCCTCCACCAGTGAAACTGGCCGCGACATATACATATACTATTTCATCCCCCACCCCCTCCCTCCAGTTTATGCAATCTATGCTACCATCTCTTTAATATATATTTTTTCTCTTTTAATTGACTATAGCATCAGCATGTGCATTTTTATGTTGCCAATATGCTTGTCAATTTATTATATAATATGTAGTAATTTATTATTTAATATGTAGAAGTGTATTATATTGTATATGTAATCATTTATTTTATTAATTAACATTGATTTATTTGCCTTTATATGATCAAATCTGTCAATACAATATAAAAACTTTCATTGGGACAATACGGCAAAAAAACAGTCCATTACGGATATATAACACTAGATCGGAATCCGCTAGACGTTTCGACAATCGCAAGGAAAAGTCCTGAAAGATATTTGAATGGTGAATTAATAAAAGCATCATTACGTGGTGTTTATCATAATGGCCTAGTTATAGGTTCTCGGTTTGCCTTATTGGACTTTGACTGCGCCTCCGGCCAATACAGCAGGCTTCAGACCTATTACTAGGCCAATATGAAAAACATCACGTAATAATACTATAATTTAATATGGAGAAATTTATAATATAATTTTTAGTAATTTATTATATAATATGTAGAAATGTATTCTATAATATGTAGAAATGCATTGTATAATATGCAGAAATGTATCATGTGATGTCTAGTAATTTATTATAGAATATGTTGTAATTGGTTTATCTAAGCATTTGTGGAGATACCATGTTCTTGGGAAAACATTTAGTGGGGTTCCTGTTACTCGATCTTTAGTTGTATATGTATGTGTTGTAGATCGTTCATTTATATATCTAGATACGATGAAAGCCATATATGATTAGATTGATTATTGTTCAACTTGAAACGCACAGTATTTCGATCATATTCAGGACGAGGATAATAATATATAAATAATATATATAAACTATATACAAATGAGGGATAGGGATGGGTCAACCAGTCAACATTTTTTTGAAAATATATGGAGAGTTGGGTAGGGAAGAGACATTTATTCTTTTGTAGCAGATAAAATGTACCAAATCCTTTTTCGAAATCTACAAAAGAGGTATTTAGCATGGACCGAGCAGTGCACTCTCTAACCATGTTACTCACAATGGTATGAATGTTTGATAGTCATGTATTCACTTGTAGTATAAATGTTTGAATGTCATATATCCACTGGAGTAGAATTTCTTGACAGTCATTATAATCTTCACTGATAGATCATTTTGAAATATCACATCTAAAATATGTCTTGTTTGTTTCTTACTTAGGTACAACAACTACAGTGTTGACACCAACAGGTAATATTTCACACACTTGTATCATTTTTAAAATGAATATTGTACAAACCTATTTATTCAGCGTCCCATGCAGGGATGATTTGAGCCATTGACCATTGGAAGGAAGTAATTTACATATTGCTTCATGAAAGGTAGTAATTTTGTTGCTATGCCATTCGAAAATAATACTTGATAAAATAATTGGGATGATTTTATTTGTACCAGACCAATAAGCTGAACAGAATTTTTAAAATGGTAATAAAGGTAAAACAAATGATACAGCACTGTCTAAACGGTTCCAAAATACATTAGAGCGATACAAGACAAAATCGACACCTAACACACAAATACATGGTTTATCTCTTTACTGGCTTTGCACAGGCACTCCAACGAAATTTTCGGCACTACTACTCTACCTGTAGAAACTACAACTGCTCCTGTGGTCACCGCATCTACCAAAGGAACAGCAACAGTACCAGGCACTACTACTGTGCCTGTGAAAACTACAACTGTCCCTGAAGTCACCACATCTACTAAAGGAACAACAGTACCAGGCACTACTACTAAACCTGTAGAAACTACAAATGCCCCTGAAGTCACCACATCTACTAAAGGATCATCAACAGTACCAGGCACTACTACTGTGTCTGTAGAAACTACACCTGTCTCTAAAGTTACCACATCTACCAAAGGAACAACAACAGTACCAGGCACTACTACTGTACCTGTAGAAACTACAACTGTCCCTGAAGTGACCACTGCTACCAAAAGAACAACAGTACCAGGAACTACTACTCTATCTGTAGAAACTACAACTGCCCCTGAAGTGAGCACATCTACCAAAGGAACAACAGTACCAGTCACTACTACTATGTCTGTAGAAGGTACAACTGCCCCTGAAGTCACCACATCTACCAAAGGAACAACATTACCAGGCACTACTACTATACCTGTAGAAACTACAACTGCTTCTGAAGTGAGCACATCTACCAAAGGAACAACAGTACCAGCCACTACTACTATACCTGTAGAAACTACAACTGCCCCTGAGGTTACGACGTCTATTAAAGGAACAACAACAGTATCAGGCACTACTACTGTGCCTGTAGAAACTACAACTGCCCCTGAAGTGACAACATCTACGCAAGGATCGACAACAGTATCAGTCAGTACGACAAGTCCGACTGTAATTAAACTAACTATTGCCACAGGAACAACTGGTAATTTTAAATATTTTTATAAATAGTGAAAGAGATGCTTTCGTATATCAAACTCACCACATATATAACTGATGTAGAGTTCTCTTTCTATCACATATTTCTTTGCATTTCAATTAGTTGACAATATACGATGAACATAATATAATAAGTAAACATATAATGTAATGACCGTTAATAATTAGACATCTGTATTTAATCTACATGTTGTTGTGTATATTGATTTTATTTTATCTGATTTGATTTATTGTTTAATTCCATTTTCTGCAATATTTCAGATATATCATGGGAATCAGTTTTAGTGGTAGAAGAGTACCCAGAGAGAACCACCGACCACTAGCAAGCAACTGGTAAACTTTATCACTTGTGGCTGCGAGTCGAGTGCAACTTTTTTGTAATTTACAAAGCCGAACAAGAACCCACGCCGTATTGGTGAGTTGCTAGGTAATCCAACTACCTAACTCATTGAGCCACCCGGGCCCATTGTGTATATTGATGACAAGCACTATGGAAAATATGTATTTATATAAATAACACATTGTTTTTGCGTTGTGTGAAACGACCACCACTTCATGTTGTGTAGTATGAATAGATGGTGCAAATCGCTCCTAGAACAGATGATAAATGATGTCTCGGGTTAGAATAATTTCATACCAGAGCACGTTACTTCTGTAGAAACACTTAGCACCCGGGTGTTTCAATGAGTTAGGTAGTTGGATTACCTAACAACTCATGCAAGCCTCACCAATATGGCGTGGGTTCGTGCCCGGTTTTGTAAATTCAAAGAAAAAGGTGCACTCGACTCCCAACCGCAAGTGATTAAGCTTACCAGTTGCTTGCCCATTGTCAGTGGTTCTCTCCGGGTTCTCCGGCTTCTTCCACCACTAAAACTGACCGCCATGATATAGCTAAAATATTCCTGAAAGTGGCTTTAAAACACCAAAAATCAATCAATCAATTTGTAGAAACAACAAGTTAATCTACTTGTACTGGTATTCTTTTTTTTATCAATGTAATTTTTTTACATACCGTACATAGTTTATTGTTCGACTGCATGTACTCTGAACAGTGCTCATTTGACGATATTCAACATTCACGTAATTGTTGTATGATATTGTGTTTTATACAAGACGTGTTGTTATTATATAGCTTACTATATTTAGAAGTGAATGTGTATTGTTTTGTCAACGTAGGGATAACAAAGAACTTTTGGATTCTATTTATATGATTTGTATCTCAATATAATTCCTGTCGCTGTGCATGCATTATTATCACAATTTAATGATAATCAATATACGAAGGTACCACATCTGTAACTACTGGACCAACTGAACCAGAAGAACCAACTCCTATCACAACACAAACCCCATCAACCTCAATAGGAGTTACTCAAACATCAACTGCCATTAAAACGAAACTTACTGAATCGACACCTTCACTAGGAGTACAAATGTCAATGGAATATGATATTTGACAGTCATCTATCCACTTAGAGTACAAATACTATACTATAATATAAATATCCACATGGAGTATAACTGTTTGCCAGTCATATATTGACTTTGAGTACAAATGTTTGACTGTCCTGTATCCACTTGTAGTAGAAATGTTTGATAGTCCTGTATCCACTTGTAGTACAAATGTTTGACAGTCCTGTATCCACTTGTACTACAAATGTTTGACAGTCCTGTATCCACTTTTAGTAGAAATGTTTGACAGTCCTGTTGTCACGGAATAGAAGTTCCATTATAATATGTATCCCAAAGAAATTCATTGGAATATGTATTACATAAAATAAATTCCAACTAGAAGTTAGGTTACATGATAAAATATCTTTGGAATGAATACTTAGATAAAAATATAACTTTTATGTAATATTTATTCTGATCGGTATAAATTTTATATAATATTTATTCTGATCGGTATAACTGTTATATAATATTTATTCTGATCGGTATGACTGTTATATAATATTTATTCTGATCGGTATAACTGTTATATAATATTTATTTTAATTTTATACAATTTGTAGATTTTAATTATCACCAGGTAAAACACTTGTTTGATGTAGACAGAAATCAACGAAGTGAAACAAAGCACCTGAGTATCAAGAATAAAAGTTGTATTCCTCAACATATAATATAAGCTCTCTTTACAAGTGGAATAATTGTAATGGTTATGGAAAAAGTATTCCATGAAAAAAGTTCTAAGGAAAAAATATTACCAGAATATTTTTTTCCATCTGGAACAAATATTCTTAGGAACAAATATACATTGACATCGTATCCACTTGTAGTAGAAATGTTTGACTGTTATATATCGAATTGTAGTAGAAATGTTTGACTTATATATCTACTGGAGTAGAAACATTCACTGATAGATCATTTTGAAATGTAACATCTAAAATATGTCTTGTTTGTTTATTACTTAGGTTCCACAAGTACAGTGTTGACACCAACAGGTAATATTTCACACTCTTGTATCATTTTTAAGATAAATTTTTGTAACAACCATGAGGTATGAGCCATTTATCATTGGAAGGAAGTAACTGACATATTGTTGCTTCATGAAAGTGAGCAATTTTGTTGCACACTGTCGGAATGGTTCCAAATCCATTAACAATAGGGGGAAAAATCGTCATCTCTAACACACAATTACATGGTCCCTCACTTTCTTGGGCTGGCTCAACCACTAGAACAAAATTTGCAGAAACAACAGTAAGCACATAGGTATGTTGCTACAATTGAACACATTATACAAGCTATTATTTTGTCTAACTTCTTTCGTAGAAGATGAAAATACCACATTGTATTGTCTTTGATTTAGCTCTACCAAGGCGGTCATGCTAAGCATAACACCACCAAGATGGTCAGTATGAAAATTAGTGGATAAATAAATTGTGTGTTTTTTCAACAAATAGCAATCATAGTCACTGACCTGTTCTGTTTTATAATTTCAGTGACACCAACTACAACTCCTCACACTTGTAAGTAGAAAAATTCAAAATATATATTTTTGTAGTTTTGTTGTTGTTTTTTCTTTGGGGGGGGTTCTGCCGGCATTATGCATTATTTGTTTTGTCCTTGTAAAGAACGCATATGGTATTTTAATTTGGTACCAAACAGAATTGTTGTCCATGTTCAATCGTTTATTTACCTAAAAGGAATTCAAACAATTACGGAATATACAATTATAAAAAGGAAAAAAAAAACTCACAAAATCGGAAAATTCCAAAATCTCATCAATGAATTGTAGAATCATGTGGCCATAAATTTAGTTTAAGAAGAGCTTGAAGATACCAAAGTGGCAATCAGAAATTGTACATCGAAGAAGAACAGACAACACAATGGCTAAAAGAAAAAGTGCAAATTAATAGGACAAACAACGATCCACAAAAGACACACATCAAACCTAAACCAAACTAGGAAAAATTTCCAATAAACTATATGTGTATTAAATGCATAGAAGTTACACATGATTGATTGATTGATTGACGTTAAGCACCATGTACAAATTCTGATTGCGACTTTGATATCTTCAAGCTCTTCTTAAACTAGATGTATGACCACAAACTTTCCCTCATAGTGATATGAAATAATGAGGCCATTCAAGTTATTTCCACATTTGAGTAAATGCTTACTCTCGCATATAACTAGCTGACTACGCATATAGCTTGGTGACCAGAGTTGTAAAGAATTTTGAAGTCTGATCTTGAGCTTTATACATATTTATTATTTGTGACACAAATATTTATTATTTGTGATACAAATGTTGTCATGTGCATATTATTATTTCGATGAATGCGAGCCGATGGCCTCAGCCATTATGTAAATATTAGATAGTACGCAAGGCCATGAACAACATAATAAGGAGACAATGGTCAACTTTAAAGCAAAATATAATTACCAATGCAATCTCTCATCATCTGTATGTCAGCAACAGATTACTTTTTGACAAGGATTTTTTTTTAAAGATAGCATGAAATGATTCTATGGAACTCCTTGACTTACAGGTTTAGTACTCAGAAGTTTGTGACGTAAAAAGTATGTGGAAAATTTACATTGGTAAAATTGAAGTCGTCTCTTTTTACATAATCTTGTAGAAAGATGATAGTTGGTGGACTCACAGATAAAGAACGACAATGAAATCCTAATACCTTAACATTTGATTTTTTAGGGGTTTCAGGTGGGGTTCGTTCATCTGCACTTGCATCCATCTTTCTAACCTAGGCTAGGCGAATGGTGTTTAACTCCACTTTCAACACTATTTCAGTTATATCGTGGTGGTCAATTTTATTGGCGGAGGAAACTGGAGTACCCGAAGAAAATCACCGACATGTCACAAGTTACTGACAAACTTTATCACATAATGCTGATCGCCTGAGTGGGATTTTAACTCATAACGTTAGTGGTGATATACATTGATTACATAGGTAGTTGTAAATCCAACTACCATACGACCATGGCCATGATGGCCCGTTATTTACTAATTTAAATATTAAATAAAATAATTATTTATTTCAGTGATATGTGACAGCCCTAAGACAATTAATTACGACAGCAGAAGTGATGAAGATGTTACAATTTTGACTACAAACAACAAACCTAACGAGGAGGCAGTTAATTCTTTGAAAGGATCCACCAAGAAATGGATTCCTAGTGACCAGGGTAGCGGAATAACATATGTTATTAATGGACAAAATAGTACAGCTCAATTTGTTGATGGTACATTTACAACAATAAATGTTGAATATGTTGTAATTTATTTACTTAATACAACAGGAGGAGTCATCAGCAGTGAAAAGGTCAGTATACAATTAATGTCCTTTTGTTTTATTGCGCTCTAAATATTAAATTATTTGGTTTTCCCTTCTGTCTATTTTTAGAGTACCTAATGAATGTCACCCCAGAAACGTGTCGTGTGCACTAAATTTGATATCTACGTTTTTATTACTGTATCAGTCTTGGTTGAAATCTATGGAGTATATCAAATGCAATCACAAGGAGTGTCCTAATTCATTTTTTTTTGTAATAAGGTGTTCAGTTTTTTTTATGCCAATGTACCAGAGCAGATAAAAAGATATATAATATAACGAGTCTAATTCCTTGTCTGTATCAGCGGCAACTCTTCTTACCACGCTTGAAATGTAAGCAATTTAATATACTCCTCTCGATCTACCAATGTTTCTAAAACCTTTTTTTTTTTGTGTTCAGGTTTACTATATACCAGGCCTAATAGAGACCGTTTACACATCAAAGGGAGAAATGCAGAACGCTTCTATAAGACAGAATAACATTTGTTCTCTCATGTTCTAATATGCCCTCCCATATCTTCTTTTTGACAAACGTTATAATTCATATTGATCGTTGTAATATGTGAACGTTTTCTTATGAATACAATGTCATACTATCGTAAAGATATGTGATTTTTAAAATTGCTTCATAGTGGCATGTAGCATTATATACTATTGTGGAGTGTATGTGGACAAATATAAAAACTGATCATTATATCCCATGATGCCTGACTATTGTCCTTATGTCATTACAGAAATCTTTCATAAATGGATCACAAGACGAACAAAGTACCTTTACATTAGATTTTGGCATGATGGAGGCTGATTCTCTTCGTTTATACCTTAAACCAAGGATGGGAGGAACTGTACCTGCTAGTCTTTTCAATGTAGAGATCAATGTTTGTTATATCCCAGGTAAATATCTAAAATATCTAAGAGTTTGTTTACATTACATACCATAAGCATTTTTGTGTTTTGTTTTCTTACCACTCCGATATAACTAACATATTGTTGAAAGTAATATTAAACACCTATAAAGCTAAATATAGGCATATATCTACTTAGAACCACTACCATATCTCTAATGATAAATAAAACAATAACAGATCAACATAGATTAGAATTGTGAAAAGCAGAAAAATCCGATAAATATATGATTATTAATCAAATGAAAAAAACAAAAAAACAACAACCACAATAGCAAAACGATATCAAAATCATAAAGAGGCAAAATATCATAAAATACCACATTGCTGTTTTTTTCCCAGTGTCTGCTGTCCTCGTGTTCGTAGATAGATTTACATATTTAGGTGTGCAATTAGTGCATATCACCATTATTGAAGTTTGTGAGTACGAATTGGCTCTGATGATGTACTTGATAATACTTTATGTGATTAGGTTTGTCTGTGTTGAACTCCAGTTTCCTCAAACAATAACACTGACAATAACGATATATTTGAACCAATGAATTTAAGTGACCAGAATACCAATCCTTACCTTTTATACTGTAACAACAACCCCTGCTCTGACAACAAGTGCATGTGAGTGTATTTCTGTTATATTTAAAATGTCTGTTAGCTTTAACATTTTCTTCTTTAATCCATATCTCATTTATCTGGTGGCAATCAACACATTTATTAATTAAGCCATCTTTAACATCGAAAAATTGTGTGTATGTCTTATTCTCTTTATTAATATATCGGAAATATTTCTGTGTTGAAGCAAATCGTTAAAAACTAAATATAAGTCATCACTGAATCATACTGGAACAAAAACAACAACACCAAATACGTGTATTTTACAATAGAAATGGAATGAACACAAATTAAGTGTATGCCAATGGATATTATCTTCTATTTTTTTCACTAAGTGATTCACCATATACTGTAGGTAGTTATAAATTCTATGCATTTCTTGAATTCTGGGTATTGGTGACGTTTATCACTGATCAACCAATAGAGTTGGCTAACACTTCCTTCAAGTGGGTAATAGGGAATGTCATCTCGATCGTGACCTGTCATGTTACAATGGGGGGAAAACCTGAGCATTGACAATAGTTTGTACCGTGTTTGAAGAGTGCCACACAACTCGCACGCTTGATACCTCATTTATAGATTTCAAAAAACAACAAAAAAAGCTACAAAACGCTTATATTTGTTCGGCTCAAATAATTCACAAAATACATTCAGTAGTACTGTAGTCAACAGTCGTTGCACCGATTATCCAATTCATCTCTCATTTCTATATTATTTTATACATATTGTTCAGCTTGCTTTACCTAATATGGGATGAAGTCCCAACTATGGTAGAAAGAGCAATATTTTCCATATCACTAATGGCTTAGATTCCTTGCACCGGAAATGACACACCGGAAGTCAATACATGGTTAAATCTGTACAGAAAATCGGATGTGGACATTTCGTAACCTGGTCGTTTCGTACCTAGATCGGGACTTAAAAAATGACGGAAGATTTGGGTCTGGATCCCCCTATTTGCCCCCTCTTTTACGAAAATCTGGATCCGCCCTCGGTCTACTTTGAAAAAAATTATAGGTCCATATATCCGAGTTAATATTGTTCAAAAAAAATATTGGACTTCGTCCCAAGTTTGGTAACACCAATTATGATATTATGCATGAAATATTTTCATTTGGAAGTAAAGAAACCAACAATAAATCAATAATTTCAGCAATGACAACAACCTTGAAAGAAACAACTTCACAACACGTATCAACGACGAGTCAAGCAACCGGAACCACATCGGTGACCACCGGTTCTACAACTGCACCAACACCAACTGTCCCTGTTACTGCAACCACTACAATTGTGACAGAAGAAACAACGACTGGTACTGTGCCTACATCTACCACATCTTCAGCAACGACAACAAATATCCAAACGTCAACTTCATCTGCAGGTAGCATGCTTTATATTTTAACTACATTGAAGAAAATCAGATGTCTTTATCTCCAATTGTTTGTAAGAGGGCTCATGTCTTATTTACATTATCTGTGTTTGTTTCTGTATAGTGGTGTCCAACACATATTGTATTGTATTTCTGTTTTGTTTTCTTCGTCTTGCGTACCTATGTTGCCAGTTTCTTTGGATTGTCCCTTTTTTATTGTCCCTTTGGTTTCCTCTAACGTTTAATTAATGTATTACCAGGGCATGTTTAATATTATTTTGAAAATAATGATGGGAGTTGGCTATTTGGTATTCTAGTCGAAACACTTCTGGTCAAAGACGATTTATTCATTTCGAAACAGTGTCTGTGTTAAGGAACCACTTAACAAGGCCTTTCAATATTAATGATCAATTCTGTCATGCTGTTGTTTAATCTTTGAGTTAATTAAAGCAATACACTTCGCAAGTCAACAAAATAGCCATATGCAAAGGTTCTAAGAGAGCAAAAAGAGTTTGAAGATACCAAAGAGGTAATCAGAATTTGTAAATCAAAGAAAATCGAAGGACAAACAAGATAATTGACAAAAGAAAAAGGACGAGAACAAACAGTGATCTACAAAGCACTACATAGAAAACTAAAGAACGAGCAACATGAACCCCACTGAAAACCAGGAGTGAACTCAGGTGTTCCGGAAGGTGAAGCAATTCCTGCTCCATAAGTGGCAACTGTCGTATTAAGCTTAGAGTACGATAATTCTCAATCATGTTATATGGATAGCCAATGCTATCAAATGCAAATGATGCAAATAAGGTTTTGTTTCGAGATAACACAATCAGAAGTCTAGCATTTTGTATCAACTTGGCACTCAGTTGTCGTTTATTTTCCAGTGGTTTTAGCAAATCATATTCTAAGAGACTCTAAACAAAATGGTGTTGGCCAATGCAGCTTTAATGTAATATTTATCTATCTTCGATTTCAGTGGAAGGGTAACCAAGGTGCCGAAAGTACATTTTGTAAGATTTAACAATAAATATTTACTTAATTTTTCTACCGTATTTTTGTTTTAGTCACAACAGTAACAGTGACGCTGTCTACTACTGTCCCAGGTATGCATTTGTAGATATTATTATATTCATGGTCATATTTGTGGGTGTTTTGATGTTAACTAAATTTTCAGTATGCTACACGAATAGTATGCTTTAAGTTTTCATATATGACGTAGTGGTTTAGATGTACTACATTAAAAGAGACACATATTCTAACAACATATGTGTCAGTATTTTTTCAGGTGTTCTGTTGTCAGTCGTTTTGTTCCTGTGAACAATGTTGGATGCTAGAAAACTATGAAGATATCAAATGGGCAATAAGAATCCGTAATTTGAAGAAGGACAGGCAGTATAATGGGGGAAAAAATGGTCTGCAAAACATTACACACAAAACTAAAGATCGAGCAACACAGACCCAATTAAAACGGGGTGAACTCAAAGAAGCTGCATACATTTTTTTATTTTAATTTTCATGATCATTCTTATTGTTTGTATTTTTTCCAATTTCTAATAGTCATAGAGGTAATTAACAGTTACTTTGTTTCTATTTTAGAACAGTGTATCTTTTCTAAACAAACATACTTGGACAATTTCGGAAGAGAACAGGAAGGTATAATTGGATACGTTGAAAAAGACGGGATACAAGGTTTAACAATGGATTCTGAAACAGTTAGGATTGGTGATACACTAGAAGTAGGAACAGTTGTTATTACAGCAAACTGTAGCAATTGGTAAAAATATATATTCTTAGCAAAAACGTAGATATCAAATTTAGTGCGCACAACACATTTCTGGAATAACCTTCCATCAGGTACGCTGAAAATCGAAAAATTGGAAAATCCAAATAATTTAAAGCTTTGGGAGCAATCCCTCCAAAGGGCCTAAACAGGATAGCCCAAGTCAGCAATAGTCAACCTATGGAGAACCTTAGTTTTATTAATAATTACATTAATTAGGAACAGTAAATTTCAGTTATAAATATATCTTATCTATAACTGAAATTTACTGTTCCTAATTAATGTAATTATTAATCAACTAATTAATAGACTAATAAACCATGTCAGTGCCGAAGCACTGACTACGTATGATACCATCGGGGACTAATAGTCCACCAGCACAGGTATCGACCCAGTGATAGTAATACAAACGTAGATATCTAATTTAGTGGCACAATGCGTTTCTGGAATAGCTTATACATTTGAGCAGTTTTTATAGTCACACTATTGGCAAGTTTACGATTGAAGCTCTAAATGTTGTATCAGAAACTATTATGCATGTCTTCCTACCGTGAATTAATGTATTTGTTGGGGTTTTTTTTTTCTTCCTGTATCTGTAATGTAAATAGCTGCAATTGTTCAGTTTTACATGTATAGATACCCCATTGCTGATTTCAGCGCTTAGTGGATGTTTTTATTTGTTTACACGTGGTCAAGTCTTCAAAAAGGACGAAAGTAAAATAATATTTCTCTTGATAATTTGAATGAAATCGAAGTTGACATGTTCAAACGGAGTCTACTTACTTGGTTAACCTTCAATGATGCAGACAAAGCTATTAATATCCTAGAGAAAAGACATTCATGGATGTGTCTATTCGTAAAAGTAATTCCCAAATGAAAACAGAACAGACCGAAACAACTATTTATCAATGAACATTGTAAACATATCAGCAGTCATTTTGACTAAGAAATTCTGTAAGGCTCAACTATTTTCTAGCATTGTATTCTTATCGACTATAGGAATCTGTTTGGTTTCACATAAATACACTTCATTCACGTAGCTTCTCTGTTTTATTTTGTAGTACGTGTTTAGGAAATGGCATGATTGATTGTAATAAAGGACATTGTAACGGTAAGTGCAATTATGGAAGCCACGCCTATATTAGGTGACATTGAAACTCAGTCTGTGCCTTAATTTGTTTGACCTACTTGCCCGAAAGCCAAATTTAGAAAAAAAATTATATTTATTCAAACAAATTCTTTTATAATTTTCACTTGTCCAAATCCAATTTTACTTGTCCCGGGCTTCGCGCAACTGGGTTAGCGCGAAGACTGCTTATATTTTAGTTACTGTATATAACATCATTTTATTTTAATGTGAATCAGGCATTCCGGTCATAAAACATTTGATCATGAATGTCGGAGTTGTACTTCAAAATTTTGAAGTAAATTTTTTCATTTATTGGATGTGTTCTTATTCGAAAATTGTATGAACAACAGGCCTGGTGCAATTGATATTTACAACTGCCTGTGGACTGTTAATCTCTGGCACTAGCCCAACAGTCAGGACGTCCGCGCTGATTCGGTCTATGAAGACCTTCGTTTGGTAATATTATATGTTCTACGGCTTTTCAAATTTGTTTGTTTTTAACAATTGAAGAAGATAAAAACAGAAATATTCTGCTGTAGTACAACAAAGATAAAACATGGACACAAGATCAGGTTAAAAAAACAGATATTGGAACAAGTCACCCAGACTGGTTAGCATCATCTTCCATATGGCATCTGTCATGGAATCTATTTGCCCACTAGTTTACATTATAGCCATGTCTACAATTGGAAATGTCATATTATTGTAGTTGTTCTTTTGCTGGGCAGACATGACATTTCTTTTAATTTTCAAATATGATTTCGCATACTCGGTTCTTTTAGGATTTGATTGCATGGAATAAAGATTTATTTCTTAAAATATCATTGCCTCGCATATAGAAACTTGGGGTACTAATTTTTTAGGGTTTATTTGGTAACTATGAAAGGAAGTGTCTGTGTTTGGTTTCTTGCAGCATTACTTCATTTTCAAAATATAATTTATGAACGTGGATATCATATTATAATAATTCCAACATTGACTCTCAATGATGTTCGTGCTTACAAGGTGATATATTTTTATTTGACAGTTGTAAATTTGTCAATATTACTTTAGCAAAATAAAAAAAATGGTCTATTTATAAAGGTATGTTAAGTGGAATTTAGAAAATAAAATGACAACTCTGGTATAAATAATGTCTGGTCATATCGAGGTTTATGTTGTAAACGTTTTAATGCAAGTGAATTATTCTCTCACCAATTATATATAGATCATGTCTATCTGAAATGTATGGGGTTTTTTTTACAATGCACTACTTATACATGTGAAAAGAATATGAATATTTATTTGACAGGATGCATTTACAATGAATGGTCTGAATGGAGTGCTTGCTCTAAGCCCTGTGACAATGGTGCAAAATTCAGAAATCGAACTCTGCAGAATGTTAACGAAATATGTGTACAGGTGTTGATAGAAACTGACGACTGTAACATTGAATTATGTGAAATTTCTAGTAAGTGTATTAACAAGAAACAAGAGAATAGCTTGTATATAATGATGGGAATGAAAGCAAATACTTGTCTAACATTGGAACACAACAAGTGAGCAACGAACCAACACCCAGTTTGTCCAAACTCAAACATAGACAAAATTAAAAACAATTGGACCACAACTAAAACCACTACTCAATTTGTCCAAACTCAAACACAAACAAAATATAAAAAAGGTTGGACCACAACAACCCACCATCACCCAGTTTATACGTGTCGGCCCAATAGTCTGAAGGCCCGATAGTCCAAAGGCCCAATAGTCCGAAGGTCCGATAGTCCGAAATCCCAATAGGTACAATTTGATTTATTTAGAATGATTTTGAATCTGACTGCTTTCTTGTAATTAAAGGTAACCCAGACAAATATGACGACCACCGAGTTTTTCTAACGATTTGATACTATGTAAGAAAAATCTTCGGATTATTATATTGATGCACATTGACCACATAAACTACATACACCCACATTTAGCAGGGAAATACTTATTGCCAATGGCATACTTCCTGTTTACTAGGAGAAAGAGTTTTAGTTCCACTGTACCGAATGTTGGCATTTAAGATATAGCCATTACTTTAAGTCTTGCGTATGTCTGTTAACATTCACCTTTTAAGCTTCCTGAGAACCAATGAATAGAATTTTAAAAAATAATCTGAACTTAGCAAAGATATTGTCTAGCAGTTACTGTACATATGATGGTATTTTTTGTTGATTCGTCAACAAACATGTGTTTTTTTTGTTGATCAATCTTAGGGGGAAATTTACTCTGAAGAAATCATTGAGAGATTGAAATGGAACTTGGTATTTACGTTCCTATCAATGTTGGTACTTTGATGTAGATCGAAAATGACCGACAGTATATGTCATGGTTTGCACAGAAACTCTATAGGAAAACAGGTTCATCTTCTTTAGAACCACTGAATAGACTTTAACCATATTTAGCCGAAATTAAGTACCAAAGTCATATCAAACAATTTGTTGGTAACAAAGTCGCGCACATAAGTTAATAGTTTATGGGGGAGGGGGTTATGGTATTTAAAGCCACTTCCAACAATACTTTAGTTATATCATATGGTGGTCAGTTTTATTGGTGGAGTAAACCACTGACCTGCCGCAAGTCATCGACAAACTTTATCACAATGTTGTATCGAGTACACCTCGCCTGAGCGGGACTCGAACGTTAGTGGTGATTGGCACTGATTGCATATGTGGCTATATATCGAACTACTATACGATCACGACGGCAACAATAACAGTTTTGGTGAAGATCAGAAGTTTATAATGGCCATCAGCCACAATCAAAGTTTACTAATTACATTGTAGTTTTATGTGAAATTAATTATCATCTATCGGAGAGGCACTAAAGAGAATGAATTCAACTAAATTTGGCAGAGATGTTACCTGTCAGATCATGCACAAATGATGCAAATTAATTAAAAATGTCTACACAGATATGGCAACAAGGCATCAATTGAAATTTCTGATAATTTCTCATGAACTTAACCCAGGTGAACAATTCAGATCTTGTGAGCCTCTCTGTTACTTTTTCCATCCATGTTATAATTATAAATGTATGTATTTCAAATTAAATATCAAGTGGCATAACCATGGCAAAATTGGGTGTTTTCTATTACAAAAACATATTCCTATTTTAGACTACTTTAATAATAAATAAAATTAATGGTAGAAATATATATGTACATATATATTTAAATGAAATTGTAGTTAAAGCCTATATACATTGTAACTGTCACCACCTTCATCCAAAAAAATTGCTATTGTAGTTAAACTGTGGTTTTTTTTTAATATACTGTACTACCGTGAAGTTAGATATCTAATTTCTAACAAAAGGAATACATTTTTTTATCAACTTTGATATTCAAAGACGATTCACTGAAAATACTTAAAAACAGGGTGTAAACCGTTTATCGAATATCAGAATAAAAAATTAATAAAATTTTCTATTTGGACCTCGGACTATCAAACTTTCGGACTATTGAATCTTTGGACTATCAGACCGTCACTGTTTGTCCAAACTCAAGCAAAAACAAAATAAAAAAATTGGACCACAACTAAAACCATCACCCAGTTTGTCCCATTCCCCACAAACAAAGTAATGAAAACCTATGTTGCAATATTGTTTATGTTAAGAATGTTTTCCTGGTAACATGTTAATACTGGTTACTCTTCATTATTACATATAATTAACATATTGCCTACATTAATCTGATGTTCATGTAATTATTTATACACATAATGTCTTTAAAACATTAGTCATTAGTCATTTATTACATATTTACATCATTAAATCGAATGAAGATATTTGAAATAATGAAGAAAGCTACTAACTATATCCCAGTTTATGTGGTAAATTGATTAAATGGGTAAACAAGTCTTTCACCAAAGAAATATGTCTAGCTCAGCACGATATATGATTTAGCTCTTTTACCTTATAAGATAAAGTTTACCAGCAAGTTGACTTTCCCCTCCATTCAACGTGGACTTCATAAGTATAATAAGAAAAAACATGCAATCAACCATGCATGCAACGATTCTAATTGAATCTGCTATGTCAATAATATATGTTATAATGATTGTGTTCTATTAAGAATAACCTATATAAGCCCTATATAAAAGACATGCTAACTGAAATGGCCTGGCATTTACTGGAAGGTTTACTGAAAACATCAAAATAATGAAATCAACTATTACAACAAATATATTTGTAATAGATTATATATCTGAAAATTAACCATTAGACTTTTGAGCTGACATTTTTGTCCTTTGACGGGATTCAAACGCACACCTCTGATACACTACATCACCAATGGATCTTAGCCTTTTGTCCAGTCCCCTAGACCATAAACATATATAGCTTTAATAGTCGAAGTGTTAGCTTCTCTCGTAAGACGAATCTAGAGATAGACATAAGACATGTGTCTAAACGTATATATAAAAAGTTTGCACAACAACACTAAATTCATACCTCAAGTAGTAACAAATAATTACCGCTTTAATATGACAGAATTTTCGTCTCAATTAGAGACTCATTTCAATGTCAAACTTTGATCTGTAACATCGATCTAAAAGTTAAATTCAAGCTCTGTTTTCTCATGTGACAAATCTTATATATATTGTATTATAGCTACTACACCAGTTTGTGAGACTTGGGGTGATTGGTCAAATTGTAGCAGTCAAAATTGTGCTATTCCTGGAACTAGAACCAGACAAAGAGTTTGTCCTGGGCAGAATACCGAGGAAACAGAACCATGTTCCGTTGCGTGTACTAGTAGGTCTATTTCATAGTTAACAGAAAAATAAACGTGTCAACTGATGTGTTTAAATATCACCAACAGTTACTTTATTTTTATTTTTATTTTGCACTTGTATTTTTATTTTATTTTATTTTGGGTTTTTTCACACAAGATGTTCCTAAACACATTAATATTATACTTGGTGAAATTATAGAAGTTATGCTATGTTTGTAATGATGCCTTATCTACATGTAGAAAGACATTTTTTATTATATTGTGTAAAGTTGTATGTTTTAAGTGCTTTGACAAAAAAGTTGTGTCTCTGACGAAGCAGCACATTATATATTTAGGTTTAAGAAAAAGATCATTTCATCATTATATTGCTTGAAATAGGTAGGTCAAAAACTATGCTCTGTTCATACTACACAAAGTGAGATTGTTTTTACTGATATTTTTGTCCATATATCAGATTACTTTGTTAATTAATATATTAAATTTAGAATGAAGGAGACCTGCAGTTGAGTTAACTTACTGTTAGTTAGCTACATTGTTGGGTTTTTTTATCATAAAATTGTTTGCTATTCCTAAAAAAATTGTTATAGTATTAAACACTGTTTTTTAGGAAATTATCTATGTATAATTCCGGCAACTCACTCACAAACTGAATAAAGTCCAAAGGACTTTATGTAAAGTTTGTGAGTGAGATGCCGGAGTTTATACATACATAATTTCATAAAAACACAGTGTTTAATCCTTATAATTGGTATTCTTGGACATTGTGTTGTTTTCGAAGTTAAATACTAATAATTTTTGGTGGATTATTTTTTCATATTCCTACGCCGTAACGCTACAAAAAAAGCAGTACAGTAAACGGAAATATTGATTTATAAATTCCTTTCGAATGACGTAGAATAAGTGACGATATCCAATCAGATTACGAGTTATTGATAAATTCTAGTAAGAATAGAATTATTAAATATTAAATGAAATTGATGGATGAAGCAAAATTAAAACATGGATTGGAATAAAAAAAAAATGCCTTTGTGGAATGTATCAAATTATGTTTGGTTTTTTTCTCTTTTCTTTAGTTTCAATCTGTATCAATATAGCCTTACAGGCAATTGTATGAAACCAATTTATTTATTCATATATATTAATTATGGATAATGTATAAGAGAAGATACTACCATTCGTACTCGCAAAAAAACATGAATGTCTTTAGACGTACATGTATGATTTTGGTTGGCCATAACACAAGTTTATCTGGAACTCATGTAAATACTGAAAGTTAAGGAATGTTTTTTGTAATGTGATACTGGTCCTTTAAATGAGAGAGATATATGTATTTTGACAATTTCACTTATATTCCTTATTGAAATTTATTTCAGCAACACCAGTGTGTCCTGATAATATGGTATACAAATGTTTGGGTTGTCCCAGCACCTGCAGAGATTATAAAATGGGAACTTGTGTGGAACCAGATGAATGTAGCTATGGGTGTGGTTGTCCCGACGGAGAAGTGATGGATGAGGATAAGAATTGCACTAAAATAGAAAATTGTCCATGTTATAATAAGAATGGTGTAATAATCCATGAAAACTTCACTGTTCCCAAAGAAGGAAGTAAATGTGAAGAATGGTTAGTTTCAAATTATACTTTTCAAATTGTAGCATCATAATATGTTCTATCATATATAGTTCTAGAAAGAGTTGTGACAAGTTCAGCTAGCTTATTTAATTTTACTTTGAAAAAGGGAATGTGATTGTTTTAAATCACTTTAATGTTCAAGATCTTAGCATTATTTATAATAAAGCTGTTCTCACGGGTGTTTGTGAGGGTTGGCACTTTACTCACCCATGGAAAGCATTTGTATTATCTCATCTTTTCACTCAGACATGTCATCCTGATTCCGAGACAACCCGTGTTTGCTCTTTCTCCTTAATGCTGTGTGCTCAGTGGGGAAGCAACAAATACCAATCTCATAGTCTTTGGTTTGACCCGATGGACTCGAATCCACTAGTCTCAGATGTTGTGTTATTGATATTATATAATTCATAATATTCAACCATATTAATTCCTTATCAAGCTTAGAAATATATTTTCATTTATTTTTTTCTAGCAAATGTACAATGGGCAGTATTAAGTGTTATAAAAAGCCAGATTGTAAGTATTTGTTATTCTACACTACTGGGATATATACATGTATATAATTGTGTGTTTCCCTTGGGAGTTGAATGCGAAGAATTGCTAATAGAATACTTATATATGGTGTAATCATACAACTTTGTGTTCCACTTGTGATGTTTTATATATTCGTGACAAATTGTTTTTATACTTATTTTGTCTATTGATATACATGTGGATGTTAAAGTTATGCCTTCTATGCATGTAGTTTCCAACTCCACTGTATCATATATATTGACATTTCAACAGCCATATTTACTGAGTTTTGTGTAGTAATAACTATAAATTTATATCATTTGTATTTCCAAAGACCTTGTATTGTATTAATTCTCACATATTGTATATCCTTGTTCATTTTACTCTAGAGGTTATTAACATTAAGTTTACTTCCCAATTTATCGATGAGATCAAAATTGTGACAAACTTCAATAAAATGCAGTATGTACAAAAATATAAAACAAAGTCTTGAAATGTAAGTGCACAGAAAATGAAATTAGTTCATTTTTTTTAAATATTTAAATTAATGTTTCATAAACAAAATAAACGTACAACAGGCTCTATATTACTTTTAACCCCAAAACAATAAAAGGTAAATTGCGTAGTCCACACCAGACTTGACGTCAAAATAGATTATGCATAATAAGAGTAAAATAAAATTTTCACATGGATTGAAACAAGTGAAATGGACATGAATAATAATAATAATAATGATAATACCATTTTCTATTATAAATAAATGTATATATATAATTGTTTCAGGTTGTGACTGGACTCAATGGGGTTCTTGGGGCACATGTTCAAACACATGTGGAAGTGGATTTGCACAGAGGCATAGGTATATACTACTAGACAAATAGTATTTAGTTCTTAAGAGAAATTTTAAATAGAATTATATTTTGTATATTACTTGGCAAAGTTAAAGAATCAACCTTTAACAAAATGAAACAAGAATCTATTTATAATGATTGTGCAATATTCTACAATAAATAACGATAGGGTTAGGGTTATGGAGTTTAATGCCACTTTCAACAATATTTCAGTTAATCTGACAGTCAGTTTTATTAGTGGAGGTACCCGGATAAAATCACAGACTTGCCGGAGGTCACTGACAAACTTTATCACATAATGTTGTATCAAGTTAAAGAACAATAGATTGTCTCACAAAAAATGTATTTTAGTTAATTTAAACAACATTTATTAGAAAACAAACAAAAATGATACATACTATACAATGTTTCAGAATATTAATTTGGAAACAAGCTGAAATCTTATGGCGATCCGTGTCCAACATATTAGTTAATAAACATTGGATATTTATGTCACGCTGTTAAACAATGTATATATCTAATTTACCCTGATTCCCTCTGTGTGATGATTTATAAATATGTGATGATTTTTATTGTGTAAGTTACATGTCTGATCCTGTGTATACTTTGTTGTTAAACAGGGATCCTTGGTTGAACCTGGACGACCAAGGTGCATTGTTAACAGGTAATGATGAATAAATATATATGATTGTTTAAAAACAAAAACAAAACAATGTATATATAATATCTGTAGGAAATTGAATGTTGGTGAGGCAGGATCATGTGGTGCAAACATGGAGACTAAGATTTGTCAACCACCAGCTACATTACCAGATACTTGTGCTGATTGTATAATTGATGACAAACCATACAAAGTGGGAGAAGTTGTAGGAGATGCAGAAGATAGTTGTAAAACATGGTAATTCATTTACATTTGTTTGCTTGTTTGTTTTATGATCTTTAACGCCACTTTCAACAATATTTCAGTTATATTGTGGCGGTCAGGAAAAAAACACTGACCTACCGCAAGTCACTAACAAACTTTATCACATAATGTTGTATTGAGTACACCTCGCCCTCAATGAGACTCGAACTCACAACATCAGTGGTGATAGGCACTGATTGCATAGCTAGTTGTAAATCCAACTACCATACGATCACGGCCACGATGGCCCCTAATTGTTACATTTACTAAGTGTATCCCACTTTTCTCTATTCTAGTGAAGTTAAATTCGATGTTAAACGTTGCATTGTCATAAATCGTCCAGGGTGAATTGATGTCATATTGTAGAACTGTAAACTAACTGTCGGAGGATGCATGCAGTGATGCATTAACTATGAAACTCCAAAAACAGAGTAAAATAGTGCTCATATTTAAGTGTCCCTCTCGACAGATATAATCATTAGACACACATTTCTTCGATAATTACAAGGTGTTTGGTTAAGGAAGATAATATAATGCACTTATTCATATATCCTATTTTGGACATATTTGATTTTATGTAAAAAAAAATGCCATGTATGGAACTTAGTCTTTTGTGGCATGACATGCAATAAAAAGTACCGTGTAGTCTGCAGTGATCTAACATTGGTCTTGTTGAAAGAAAATAGGGTCAGGACTTACTAGGCAGTTGATACAAGATTTATATGTTTCGTGGCTTTCCATAGAATAGATGCAATTAAACTGTTTTAAACATTTAACCATATATGATGAACCAAGGATTTCAATGGCATTCCAATTGAGTATTTGGATTATATTGCAGATCAAACAGAAAATTCAAACAAATGTGCTGCATTGTTTTGTACATTAATTGAAGTGATTATCTGATCTGTATTCTATGTTTATGGTTGGAGTTATGATATTTAATGCCACATTCAATAATATTTCCGTTATATCGTTGCGCTCATTTCTATTGGTGGAGGAAACCAGAGTACCAAGAGAGACCCTGTCGCAATTCACTAACAAACTCACAACGTTAGTAAATATAGGCACTGATTGCATAGGTAGTAAATCAAACTTACACATGATCACGGCCACGACGGTCCCTATTCGATGTTTATGCAACTTGTTCGTCTCTCATATCTACATTTAGATATCATATTTAGTGTGTACGACTCATTTCTGAAAAACTTTCATCAGGTATACTAAAAATCTAAAGGTTGGAAAGCCAAATAAATTTTGGGAGCAATACAACAAACGAACCTAATAGGATAGCCAAAATAATAAGTTATACTCATTTTTCTTCAGTGTGTGTAACAGTTATGGTTATAAAACCTGTGTACCTTCACCTGCAAAAATTAGTAAGTAAAATTATGTTAATAGTATTTTGGAGTCTGTACATTAGCTCCATTATACAAAAGGCAGTGTTGCACAACAGGCAGTATTATGCATTGTATACCTTTTTTTATTGTATGTATGCATCTTAGATTAATGATCTGCTAAATAACATGTACAACAAAGTTTACTAGTATGGAAAGGTAATTGTAAATATAATGTTTTACATATCATTAGGTATAATGTACATAGTATAGTGTTACATTCGACTTTATCATATTTTATGTCACTTTATCATGTTAATTTTTTCGTATTTTAAGCTGTATGTAATATAAAATCATGATTGCATTTGTCGGTGTTATTGGTTTGTACTTGCATAGAATTATACTATAACTAATTGACGAGTTTCATTGTCAAAGATATGTCAAATGACCAAATAACGCAGTAACTCACTATTGCGCACAGCGCATGAGTGAGTTACAATGTTATTTGGTCATGAGTGACATATTTTTGATAATAAAACGGGTCAGTTTGTTATAGTATTTATTATATAGATAAAACAAATGTTTCGAATGGCATTTAATATAAAATGAGTTTAATTGCACTATATTACGTGGGTGTAGCGTAGGGATATACTATAATGTGTATCGCTTCAAAAAGCATGGCGCCACCCACGACAATAAAAATAATTAAAATGCCTAACTTGAAATATTATTTTAGTTAAATTTGATCAAAATTGAAAGTACACGAAGCAAAATAACGTCTAATCTTTACGTTTCAAACTGGAAGTCGTCATATGACGTCGAAAACGATATGTCGCAAAACATAGCGAGAGTGAAATTAAAAACGATAATTTTACTGTGAAATTATTGTTTTTATTTAACTCGGAAAATTCTGTAATTCACAGCTATCTATATAATAATATTCATATAACCACATCGGTGGTGTAATATATCATATGGTTAGTGTGCTCGCGTAGAAAGCGGTAGATCGTGAGTTCAGGCCCTGATCGAGTCAAACCAAATTCTATTAAATTGGTATTTGTTGCTTATCCGCTAAGCATGCATCATTAATGAGTAAGAGCAAATTCTTGTTGGCTCGGAATCAAGCTAATGTGTCTTGAGTGAGGCGACATGTATATTAGCAGACTGTGGCTTCAGTGAGCTAGCATTATACAAATCCAATTAAGCGTCCTGGTTTAGTACAAAGCGGACCTCATCATCATCTCATCGAAAATTAACTTGTTCTCTCCATGATACAGCTGAAAATTGCTGAGTTGGCGTTAAACAACAATCACTTGTTCACTCACTAGGATGTTGATATGATTAAATTACAAATGTAGTTAAACAAAAATAGATGCATCATTGAAAAATATATTTACAATGAAAATATGTTTCTCCTGCCATTTTTTTTTAATCATTTCTGTGTTTTTCTGAACATGTGGAGACAACACTTTTCAAGAAAACGTGAAATATATCATAAATGAACCATAATGCAAATAGTTTTGCAAAATATTTATCGCTTACTTTTAAAAAATAAATTATGTAAAAACAATTCTGATTGACTAAAATGTTTTTCTTTTCTATAGTTGATGGTTCTTGGACACTTTGGTCTGAATGGGGTGCATGTTCAAAAACATGTAATGGTGGAGATCGGATACGTACAAGACATTGCAACAATCCAGTGCCATTATGTGGTGGAAAGACATGTCCTGGTAATAATACGGAAGTTGAACCATGTCATAAAGATATATCATGTAAGAGAATTCATATTTTATATATTACTTAAGCTATATATTAAGTAAAACAATTTGATGTCTAACACATATTGTCTTGCGTTTTTGTTTTGTTTTTCTTTGTCTTGTGTACCCTATGTTGCCAGTTTTTCTGGATTGTCCTTTTTTGATTGCCCCTTTTGTATTCTCTAACATTTATTTTGTTTTTTTCATACCCCCCCCCCCCCCCCC
>MJUT01003530.1:985962-1001065 GCA_002080005.1 Gigantidas platifrons | reverse complement strand
ATGTACCTTGTAAGCCCAACTCCTGCTAAACGGCTTATTGGATTTTTATAAAACTTTACACACTTGTAGTACACTACTTGCAGATGTGCCTGAAGGAATATGGTTGCTGTCCAAAATTTAAAAGGGGAGATAATTCAACTTATACTTTCACGAAAAGGGGAGGGTGTGGCATGTACCTTGAAAGCGCAACTCCTCCTAAACGGCTTATTGGATTTTTATGAAACTTTACACACTTGTAGTACACTACTTGCAGATGTGCATGAAGGAATATGGTTGCTGTCCAAAATTTAAAAGGGGAGATAATTCAACTTAAACTTTCACGGAAAAGGGGGAGGGGGTGGCATGTACCTTGTAAGTGCAACTCCTACTAAGCTGCAAGCGGTGGGTATCACTCAGTGAGGTCACTCACAGTCCTAGTTTTAATTTAAGATCTTCTTTTAAGTTAATATTATCAAGTTCCCTTCTTGTATTCTTATCCCTTTGGAGAAGACCTGTTGGAATATGTTGAATTTAACATTTGTAAACAAATTCATTCAAAATAAAAATACTACTAATATATGACAATCGGCTCAATTCAAAGTTAAAGATATGTAGAAAGAAGGTTATCTCTAAAAGTAATATAAAGTGATGACAAGAGTTTAATCTTCAATTAAATCTATCCATTAAAAACATAATCTCATGGCCAGTCTTGTGCTTTATTTATGTGTCCAACACACTGAGTGGGACTTAATTAGCCATCTACACACGACAAAGTTCACCAACTGTAAGACGGCTGGTGCCAGTAGTGGAGCAGGAATTGCTTACCCCGCCAGAAGACCTGAGTTCATCGCCGTTTTTACTGGGGCTCATGTTGATCAATCTTTAGTTTTCTGTGTATTATCTTGTAGACCATTTCTGTTATTTTAGCCCCTTTTCTTTCAACCATTATATTGTCCCAACACATAATGGTCTATAATCGAGCTATATGAAAAATTCTACAGAGTTTAGAATTAAGAATTGTGTCACTCGTTTGTACAATATGAATATATTATCTATCCACAGGATTCTACAGAATTTAAAATTAAGATTTACGCTGCTCTTTTGTACAAGAGATTTTTTTTCATCCACAGGTTGTGAGGTAACAGAATGGACAGAATGGGGAGAGTGTCGTGCAACCTGCGGTGATGGATACCAATATAGAGCACGTTATTTTGCTGTGTCTACTGACGTAGATAAATGTTCTCCATTACAGAATAAAACACAGTCAAGAGCATGCAATTCAGGAAGTTGTAAGAATATTTTTTTTTTTTTTAGATTAATTGTTATAGATGTTTTGTGGTCTATGGTGTTTAACGCCAATTTTAAACAATATTTAGTTATATCGTGTCAGTCAGTTTCATTGGTGGAGGAAACCGGAGTACCCTGAGAAAACCACCGACCTGCTGCAAGTCACTGACAAACTTTATCACATAATGTTGTATCGAGTACACCTCAATTGCGTTATAATGCGAGCAAAGAAAAATCAAAGATCATCATCAACGACTGTATGCTTTATGAATTATAATTAGCCTTTTGCAATTTAACTAAACATGAAGTGAGGATTTACTGATCTTTCTTTTAAAATTGCTTTTTTACAATTATTTATTTTGTTTTCTCATGTTGGATTCTATGACCATTAGATATTAATAGAATTGACATTTGAGGAAATTAGGTCATTGCATAATACGATGACTGTCATATGTTCATGGTATACGTTTTTTCACATAAAAAGTAGATATCAAATGGAGGACACACGACACATTTTTGGTACGCAAAATTTTTGTTTTTTGAATTGTTAATATAAATATTAAGCACTACATACAATATATATGTCTTCTTGTTTATGTCCAGTTGTTGAATGATGTAAAGTCAAACTTGTCTTATGTGACCTTCCAAGGGAACAGTGAAAGATGGTCACATAAGACAGGTGATTGCTTAATACAGGTTTAATTGATATGAAATGCACTGTGAAGGGAAATAAAATCTAAGGTCAGATAATACAAGATGTTGTTTAATAGAGGTGGTCACTAAAGCAGGTTTAACTGTATATTAAGATACATGTATGTGAAAACCCTAATAAATCCTGTATTTTTGTATTCTCTTGATAATTGTATCATATACATAGTTGATATCTGACACAGGTACATGCATTTATGATGAATGGACGACATGGTCTACTTGTTCTGCCACATGTGGTTTAGGAATCAAAGACAGAACAAAGACATTATCTTCAGACAATATTAATCCAAATTGTAATACAACCATTAGAGAAGAAACAGGATGTTATCAAACAGATTGCAGTAAGTATAAATACAGCTAAATGACTATTATGTAGATTGTGTTTCTTGGTAACATAAAATAAAACAGTGTTTATCAGGTATAGAGAACACTACACTACAATTTCTTGAGCGTTAGGATTATGGTGTTAACCACCAATTATTAACAATATTTCAGTTATATCATAGCAGTTAGTTCTATTGAAGGAGGAAACCAGAGAAAAGTGCTGATGTTGGATCGAGAAGACCTCGCCATGAGCGGGATTCGAACTGTCAACTCTATTGGTGATAAGCACTAATTGCACAGGTATTCTCAAATCTAACTACAATGCGATCACAACCATGACCTCCCCTACAAATTCTTGAGACATTTATGCCAAATGTGTGAAGATTTATTTACCAGTTTCTGCGAATCGTCATCACCGTTGTCATATTATTGTTTGCTCCCCATATTCTGGAATTTAACCAAATTTGATCATATTCATTTTTATTATCTGATAACGGGACTTTTTTTTATTATTATTTTTTACTAACATCAGTATTATAACATTGTTATATACACATCCTAGTTATGGTCCCTTTTCCTTGTTACCATGATACGTGTCTACACACGACACAGTTTTTTTGACAGAGTTATGTACATATTTTGTTTTTTGTCTTTATGATTGATATATGATAACAATTTATTGCGTAATTGAAGGTTTTACACAATAAGTAAGTAAATATGTATCATTTTATTTTGATTTGACAGCTACAATTAGAAAGTTAATAATAAACATTGTTTGTTTGGATAATATCCACTCTTTGTGGATAAAATTGGTCTAGATTGGTCCCATATTATCGTAATTTTCTATAAAGCCTAATTTGTTAAGAGTACATATTTTGTAATTTAACTTTTAACTGCAGTATGCGACAAAGATCATCAAAAATGGACAAATTATTCGTACTGCCAGCAAACCTGTGAAAATCGCCATGAGCCGGTATCAGAAAAGTGTAGTGAGGTTCAGCAAGGCTGTATATGTGAACTAGGTTATTATCTAGACTACAACAACACATGCGTGAAAGATTGTGTATGCAATACATCTGCTGGTATCAAACAGGTAATTAAAATATCAATTCTTTATTTGTAACAATCCTGCTATAAAAAAAACATGTTTTATTCGGTCGCTGCAATTCCCCATAAAAGATGAAAATATGCATTGTTAATTTTAAGATGCTTAAATATAATGTAGTGATATTTTAGATCACCAGACCTATGTGAGCCTTGGCCATCACTTGTCTTTTAATAAAATCTTCTCATCTAGAATATTTGCATAATATATGAACTAATTTTTAGTTCAATCATCGTTAGCGTGTCTGCTTTTAAAAATGACTCTGATGATTCCGTGAATATTAATAATGGCTGCTGTTACTATAAATAGAACATAGGAGTACAAAACACTTAGAGACGGTCTATGAAGTCACATTTCTATAAGTAAAAGAGATGATCTTTAATAGTGATTGCATTTTCGTGAGTAGTATATACAAGGTTTACTGAAACTTTTCTCTTCTTAAACCATTTGGCCAAATTAAATGGTACAGGCTATGAATACGATGGAAACGTATTCGTATCCTGGGTTCTGCAAGTCCAACGGGCGGAAGTTGTGACTAAATGATCAGCTGATGTCCGGACATGGACACCTATTTTACGGAAATTAATCACGTATTGCTAGCATCTAGAGGCAACGAATACGACGGATTTCTTGATTTTCTTAATTCTATTGTTTTTATTTCATTAAATGACAATTTATGATTTTTTTTTATATAATTTTCTGTTTGTAGTTTATTTTTATTCCAATAAAATCTGATGCATTGAAAAACTAGTCTGACAATACACGATTAAGCCCATAGATTTCACTGATATGAGTACTTCTCAGAATATAACTCGCACTTCCCAACACTAATTATTTTCAAAACGGACGACGATGGTAGTGTGCTCCGTGTTGGAGAAAAGTATAAATCTTTTATAGATTTAGAGTGTTCCCTAAAACAATTCCAGCTGGATAACTACGTCCAACTTTATAAGCGTAGCTCTAGGAAGCTATTAAAGTCCTTGATGAAAACGTTAATTTAACCCGCATTAAAATTACTTTTCAAAGGAGGCATGGAATCACCTTAAAGACATCATTAGTACTAAAAAAGAAAACACGATTTATAACAGTTGCGTGTGCCAAACTGATCTGCATTCTGAAGATTGTGTTGCGTGTGATGTCTGTCTCAACTGGTACCATCTAAGATGTATTGGACTACGTTTTGTGCCGTAAAAACCTACTGGTGTTGCTGAAATTGCTTAAAATAACTTTAAACATTATTAATTTAATACACTGCATTTACCTATTGTCTTAAAATTGTATATGATAATTCCTAAATAAAAAATATCTATGTATATTTTTTCTTTAAACTTTATAGTATCACAGTAATAAATGTCTAAAAGCAAATATAGTATAACTAATCGTAGATTTTGAATATCAAAATAAGACCATGAGTGACCGAAGTACGCATAAGGATTAAACGAGTGGGCGGAACTTGTTCCGTCCACGAGTTTAATCGTTAATGCGTATTCGGTCACGAGTGGTCTTATTTTAATATTCAAAATGTATGATTTAGTTATACTGTTTATTATATAGACTTTAAAAAAATTCTTATATATTATTTTTTTTATTTGTATAAATTTGATTGCACGCGTGTGAATCTACGAGCAATGACTACAGGGTTCAGTTGGAAGGATCTGCCATCTTGAAAATGTGAAATCCTATTTTTCATATTTACAACAATGTACAAAAATAATTAAAATGCTTACCTTGAAAGCTTATTTTAGTTAAATTAAATCACAATTGAAGCGTATACAAAGCCAAAGCGTCTAATCTTTACGTTTCAAACTGCAAATCTTCATATGACGTCAATGACGTCATATTGGTTATGTGCCAAAGTCATCAATAACATTTCGCAGAATTTTTTCAGCTTACAATCGTATGTGTATTCACCGTTGCACAACAAGGGACGTAACCACCACACTTATAGTTTTGCAAAAGTAGTTCCGGCGGGAAAAAACTGATATTTCACATGTGAAATACCGGAATTTATTTCACGGATAAATCCCCATAATTCACACCTATCTATATAATAATATACTAGTATTTAGGAAAACAAAAATCTGTCGTATTCGTTGCCTCTAGATGCTAGCAATACGTGATTAATTTCCGTAAATTAGATGTCCATGTCCGGAAACCGGTTGATCATATAGTCACAACTTCCACCCGTCATACTTGTAGAACCCCATTCTCTATCCAGAGTTGTCGTTCCTGCTACGCTACACAACATCTCTGTCAACGCTCATTTTACAAGATTCTTGTAAAAGTTAGAAACAGTAAAAAAAAATCTACTTAAAATTGTTTTAATTATTGTAAATATCAATAAAGATGAAAATAAATCACTCATTTCAAATCAGTTCTCTCTTAAGAATGAATTCACCCCCACTTCTTGGAGAACTATTTTGCGGAGGTAAACATTAAAAAGTTAAAAACGATCACAAATCATTTTTAAGAGAGAATTGATTTGAAATGAGTGATTCATTTTCATCTTTATCGATATTTACAATAATTAAACGAATTTTAAGTACATTTGTTTACTGTTTCTAAATTTTACAAAAATCTTGTAAAATGGGCGTTGACAGAGATGTTGTGTAGCATAGCAGGAACGACAACTCTGGATAGAGAATGGTAGAACCCTAACTCGAATAATGCAAGCCCTTTCCGTCTCCGATTCTCTCCGCCTTCTGAGTTAATATAACGACTGGATTATTCGGGTTAGTAGAACCAAGGCTACGAATACGTTTCCGTCGTATTCGTAGCCTGTACCAAATTAAAACCCTTGCTGGAATGATCTTTCAGTGGTCCACTTTCACAATTGTGCCACATATTGTGTCTTCCATCCATGATAGCTGCATTTAGCCAAAATAGACATTTCTGTAATTTTGCATCCCTGGTTTTGAGCAGGCTTCGGAAACGATTATCTCCCTTGGCTATATACTCAACCATTACAGCCAAACAAATGTTGCTATATTTGTGTATCGACAGCCATCGGAAACTATTATCTCCCTTGGCTATATACTCAACCATACAGCCAAAAAAATGTTGCTAGATTTGTGTATCGTGTTAGGTAAATGAGTTTGCCAGACATTTATTTATGGATATATTGTGACAAAATATGGATGTAATAGTTTGAAATATATAATTTCATAAGGAGGTTTGTATTATTTTACATTCAACATACGTCTTCTTGTAAAATTTTGGATGTGAAGTAAAATATAATCAAATTATGGGCCAAATTTTACCAGCGAGCTGCTGTTAAGTTCGGATCAGAATCAGGATTATTTTTAATTTGACAAATTTTTCTGAATGGTATTTTGTTCTTTTGTAAGGTATTTTTACCTTAATAATTATATATAAAAACAGAAAATATAGGTTATATATCTTTATAAAATAAATAAATTAAAAAACATGTGTCTTCTTAGAAAAAGGTAAATCCTCGGATTTATGATTATGCAAAGCAGTTGTTTGTTTACAAACAATAATTATATATATCAGTGTATTTTGTAAACAACTAATGGTATGTAGATATCTAACATAGTTAACACTTAATCCAAATATATAAGCTTATAGACAAACTGTGTTAATCACTATATTGGTTCATTTTTTTTTCAGTAGTAATTTTATAATACTATACAGTACTATGATTATCTCCCTTTAATCAAATTCCTTAAAAAACATTTTCCCCAATAATTAATTCAACTTTTTGCATTTATTTAATTGTTATATTTTGAAATTGTTATCAATATTAAACAATAACTTTTTTTAGGTTCATATTTATAAGAATGTTGTAGTTGCAATTATTATGAATATATAGTTGCAATTATTTAAATTAAATATACCTACCTTGAAGAACTTTTGGATATATTTATATAATCAATGCCCACTTTTCTATAATTATATTGCCGAACTTCCTACGGTCTTTTCCGAATATTATAATTATACTTCGGTATGTTCCAACTTATTTCGGTCGGTTCCAAATTAACATACACACGTCAAATACGTCAAAATACTATCCAATTAAAGGTTTCTCGATATACGCGAACTGGACGAGAATTCATTTACTTATTATAAAATCCTGAGATACGTCAAATTCCTTAAAAAGCATTTCCCCCAATAATTAGTGTTAATTCAACTTTTTGCATTTAATTGTTATATTTTGAAATTGTTATCAATATTAAACAATAACTTTTTTTAGGTTCATATTTATAAGAATGTTGTAGTTGCAATTATTATGAATATTATAGTTGCAATTATTTAAATTAAATATACCTACCTTGAAGAACTTTTGGATATATTTATATAATCAACGCCCACTTTTCTATAATTATATTGCCGAACTTCCTACGGTCTTTTCCGAATATTATAATTATACTTCGGTATGTTCCAACTTATTTCGGTCGATTCTAAATTAACATACACACGTCAAATACGTCAAAATACTATCCAATTAAAAGTTTCTCGATATACACGAATTGGACGAGAATTCATTTACTTATAAAATCCCGAGATACGTCGAATGGTAAAATCGGCCATTTTCTAGCATGTTATTTGCCGATTCCATCCCCTTTCCCTATGACATCCCCTGTTTTGAGTCAACATGAACTCCATTGTAAACAGCAGGTGTATGACAATGTTTTTTTTTCAATATATTTTCCTTGCTTTTCTGTGATTGCGTTTCTTTGAGATGATTTTTACTCATTATGCGAATTACATTTTACATGCTAAATATTTTGATAACAAACACAAAATTAAACTCAATTGTAAACAGCAGGTGTATGCAAATGTTTTTTTTCTTCAATACATCGCATTATCTTTGACAGCATTGTTGCTAAAACATTTTAAATTGACAATCACAGCTTTCTAATTTTTTTCTGTGCAAATTATTATTCAGTCGATTTTGTTGGCTATGAAAATTAGGACAGCTTATTCATATGAAAAAAATCACATTAGAATATTCTTGGCCAAGTCAAATTAGATGAAGATGTTCTTTTTTTTGTCCACTTTCAAATTGTGTGTAATATCCGACTATCAATTCACGTAAGCCGTAGGGAAATTTCTTTAAATTGTAAGAATATGCTAATATCAAGCCAGAGTTTTCATTTATTTGATGTATATTTTTACTTTTGTCGACGCCATGGTCGCCAAAACAACATTGAGATATGACAAATTCTAGAATTTGATTTTTTCCAGTTTTAATATGCAGTTGAATCTTGTTTTGTCAAAGTTTATTGAACCTGCGATTTTGACTCAAAATAACAAATATAATGAGCCGATCATATGTTACCTCGAAATATTATATAGAGATCGATGAAATACCGTGATTTCCAAGTTAAATAAAAACGATAATTTCACTAGTGAAATTACCATTTTTATTTTCACTCTCGCTATTTTTCCCACCATTTTTCGAGCCGGAACTATTATTTTTTAGATTATTATATGGAGTGATGTTCTTTTGCTTCATTTCATTGAAAGATTGTTAGTTTCATTTATAATAAAGGAAAGACTTAAAAAAAATTTAAAAAATGATATCTAAGGGACCGACCATTTAACTTGCAGGGGGGGGCGGGGTTATGGGATTTTTTTTCGGACAACACGAGAATTAGAATATTATTTTTTTTGTCGCGTGAAGCGGAAATTTTTTTTTCCAGAATTTAGCATTAGGTTATATGACAAAAGCTCTGAATCAGATTATTTTTTTTTTCCTCCACCAAAATCAGAATATTTTTTTCAGCAACATTGGGAATCAGAATATCTTTTTTTAGGAAAAAACATAACACCCACCCCCCTTTCAAGTTAAATGGTCGTTTCCTTAATCTAGTATTTCATTGAAATACAATAAAAAGCAGGTAAATTTTGTAAACATTGACAGTTTTGATACATTTCTTGGCAGAATTATGCTCTAAAAACATGTGGTCTTGGCAGAAAGAATCTTTCCAACAGGAAAATCGTCTGCTATAAATTAACTCCAAATAGCAGTGTTCGTTCTATTGCTTCTTGTGAAATGAATCCAAATTTGTCACAACTTTCGTCAACCACAAGTACTAGTTCAATGACTTCTGACACTAAGATGTCATCTCTTTTTTATGGGAACACTTACATTTACGGAGGAACTTTTAATTTTAACAATCCCCAGTCTAGTCAGAAAAGACAAAGTGATGATTCCGGACTACAAATAGCAAAAACAAAATATAAAAGAATCCTACCTTTAGTGATTCCGATTCTGAGTGAACTGTAGTCCATTTTCATTCCGTTATAATCCGTTTGAATTACACATTTAACGATCGAACCGTTTCGACCCACATTTAACGATTTACATTTCCTAGCTGTTATATTGTTAAATTACTTGTTTTCTAATTATATAAACCATCGAATTTGAAATAGTTTTGGTTTTGTTAATGGCCAAATATTGGTATGCATCCGACTTCTTTCACAATACATTCTTCCCACAAGGTTACAAATGAAATGTACATAATAAAAACGAAACATACATCAAGTGTCAATAAATGCAATTGTGTCTTTCAAGGTCGAGTGCATACTATGATCACAAAGTTTACAAGTAAACAACATGAAAATTACATTCCTAATCGAAATATGTGCACATGAATTTATTTATTTACAAAATTGAAAGCATTAGACAAACGTTTCAGTCAACGAGTAGCCAAGGACACAGTTGTATATTAATGTGCAATTAAGGAAATAAACACATGCATTGCAGATGACAGAAAATATCAAATTTATTGGCTCAAAACAGTCTATATAATAAACAGTATAACTAACTGTGATGTCCGATTACCAAAAATATGCCACTCATGACAGCATAACTCATGCGCTTCGTGCATTCGTGAATTATCAGTTGTGCGGTCATTCGTGACATATTTTTTTGTAATCGGACATCACATTTAGTTATACTATTATTATTCAAGAAATCAATATATCAGTTTTAAATAATGAGATGCGACTGTATTAATATTCGTTCATTTGCTGAGACTTATGTTAAAGATTTGTTTATTCTCTTAATGTTTCTTACAGAAAAATGATATTTGGACAAATCCTGACAACAAATGTGAAACATGTGAATGTTACGACACAGGTGTCCAGTGTTCCAGACAATGTCAAGAAGTACAATGTTTACCGGTATGTTGTTGTCTTCCTCAAATGCAATACAATGAAAAACATAAAATATCACACAGTTGAAACAGTTCCAAAATCAAATACAATGTATACGTATATTATACAAGTATAGCTTTTGTATGAGGTGGATACGTGGTTATATCGACCAGGCAGAAGTATATCGACTGAGGACGTAGTCCGAGGTTGATATACTTCTGTTGGTCGATATAAACCACGTATCGACCTCATACAACAGCTACAATTGTTATATTATTAATCCACATTATTGACAAATACAAATGTATAAGGAAAACTTAGCAGGAATTAAAAATATTTGTCCAATGCTGTAACTTTTGATTTCTGTATATATATTACTCTATTTTATTTAACTGGTCGGGCAGAGTTGACCTTTAAATTTATATGAGAGCATTCGATTTTATTTTGTGTATGTACGGGGCAGTTCCCGTTATTGACATTATTGAACTGCATTCAGCAGTGTCACCGAAATCAATTCATACAAAAGGAATAGAACGCACGATTGAATAGAGCTGTATAAATGAAATTGATCAGGTAACCTGACCCTCCTAAATACATGGACTTTCCTGTAATCAGTCAACCCGTGTTAAGCCACGCCCAACCAGTTGAAAAAAAAGAGTAATATCACTGTATTTTTTATGTATTTTGGGAAAAATTATGTTTATTTTTAGTAACGTGCTGTATGACAGTGCATTCTGCTACTTTCTATATTACTAAAAATTTTGGGGAAATTTATATTTATTTTAGTAACGTGCTGTATGACCGTGCAACCTGCTATTTTCTATTACAAAAATCGTTGACAGTGCAACCTTTGTTTATACAGTATATCATGTGCTTTGGTATCTACCAATCAAATTTTAGAATGATATCAGATTAATAATATAATATAATGCATTATATGTTTATGTAAATCTTGTGCTAGAAATCGATATATGTGCCAATTGAAAGGAGGTGTTCATTTTCATGATAAATATCTCCTCAATTTAAACAGCTGAAATTAAAAAATAAATATTTAAGAGCATATAGTGAAAAAATAAATGTAAGAGAATACTGAAGGGGAAATCAAAACTGGAAAACCCAGAGAAACTGGCAATATCATAACACATAAGACTATAGAAAGTAACTGTATCTATATATGAGTTTTACAATTAGACATTTTAAGCATTTTAGCAAAATAAAGGTATCAGAAAACAGTATGTCAGGACAATACATGTAGTAATTGTTAGCCATAGGGTTTTGGTACTACTGGGAACAAAAGTTTCAATATGGCATGCAGATCTAGAGGAATAATCGTGACATATAACACGAATTTACATGCATTAGATTTGCACCCATGCCGTTTATTGCCCATATAAATCAATAATCTAATAACTCGCATATAAGTCTACATGCCTCGGCTGAATGAAATGATACATGTTAATGCAAATATTGGTTTTGATACATAATGTTTCATTTACTGTTTCAGGGTGAAGTTCTTGTTAAAATAAGTGACTGTTGTTCAAAATGTGAGAAAGCACCGGGTAAGTTTTCCATAAAATACGTTTGCATTTTCTTTCATTTAGTAGCTCACCTTGCCAAAGGCAACGTAAGCATATCACTTGGCATCCGTCTGTCGTCTGTTAACTTTTCACATTTTAATCTTCTCCTCTGAAACCGCTTGGCTAAGTGAACCGAAACTTGGTAGTTAGCACTATAGAAGGTTCTCTATTAAGATTGCTCATTTTGTCCCGATCCGTTAACAAACATGGCCACCATAGGCAATTTTTTTCTCCGATTGGTCAATTAAAACAAATTTTCTCCTCTGAAACCACTAGGCCAAGTGAACCGAAATTTGGTAGGAAGCATGTATGTGAGGTCCTCCATAAAGATTGCTAATTTTGTCCCGATCCATAAACTAACATGGCCGCCACAAACAATTGTTGTTTCTGATTTGTCGATATCTAAAAAATCTTCTCCTCTGAAACCGCTTGGTCAAATGAACTGAAACTTGATGGGAAGCATCTATGGAACGTCCTCTATGAAAATTGCTCAGTTAATCCCACCATAGGCAATTCGTGTTCCTGGTTGGCTGATTTCTAACAAAGCTTCTCCTCTGAAACGGAGTAATCAAATGAACAGAAATTTGGCAGGAAGCACCTATGGAAGGTACTGTATAAAGTTTCCTCAAAACAGAATGAAAGGTGAGCGACAGAGGATCATCCCACTGAGCCTCTGGTTTACTATTGCTTATTTTGTATTTCATTTCCTTCGCTAAGATTTGATTTGAATGAATAATTAAGTATTACACATCTCCCTTTAAAGTTTATGCAAATTGTGATTTACCATATTTTTATACCCCCGCTCGACAAGAGTCGGGGGTATATAGGGATCCTCATGTCCGATCGTCCGTCACACTTTTGGTTTCTGAATAAAAATGAAAGTACCGCTCAACCAAATCTTTTCAAACTTTCACACATTGCTGTGTACCATAAAATACTGGTCAAGTTTGATTACGGTGTATTTCACATTTACCGTTCATGATTTATGGCCCTTTTTCTCTAGGAAAAAAGGGACTTTTTAGGTTTCCGGATGATACGTAAAGTATGGCTCAACTAAATCTTTTCAAACTTTAACATAATGATGTGAACCATTAAACACAGGTTAAGTTCGATTACGGTGTATTTCACATTTACCGTTCCTCAGTTATGGTCCTTTTTCTCTTAGAAAATAGGGACTTTTTAGGTTTCCGAATGATATTTAAAGTATGGCTCAACCAAATCTTTTCAAACTTTAGCACAATACTATAGACCATAAAATACAGGTGAAGTTTGATTATGGTGTATTTCAGATATACTGTTCATAAGTTATGGCCCTTTTTCTCTTAGAAAATAGGGACTTTCTAGGTTTTNATGATAGTCAGAACGGTTCCACTGGGCACATCACCAGTGGCCATTTTATCCATAATGTACGTCACGTACAGGTTTTAAATCATGATCATTTTACCGATATCCTAAGCGCTTTGGCTATCTTAGAGTTAGAATAGAGGGCCGGTGTGTTAATTTTATTTTATTTTATTGTATTTATTAGTAATAGTAATAAAAGATAACGACCCGGCGGCAAAAAATTGACTTGAGGAAACCGACAATCATTTCTCAGGGATAATTCTACTGACACCGCTGATTTCGATATACCATTACCAAAATAAGTAAAATAAAAATCGGAAACCAGTCGCAATTTTGGTACGTCTAAAACACGGTGCGGGAATTACAGGATCGCATATTTATCGGACATCCGGACCGACAGAGGGACTGAATTTATCGGACATTTACATTTTTTATCGGCAAAACCGACAAAACCGACACTTTTCAATAACTCTGTTGTGGTGAAATTGACATTTACCGTTCATGAATTATGGCCCCTTTTCTCTTAGAAGGTAGAGACTCTAAGGGTTTCTGGATGAAAATTTGGAATGCGGGGATTTCTGTGATCACCAGATCAACTTTCTCTAGTTATATTTCCATTATCCTTTGTGTTTTATACCTTTTTGTTAAGTATAGCTATGAAAAGAGAGTTTAAACTGTCATGCATGGTCATCAATTCCACCAATATAAACAAAACCAACAATTACCTCTCTGTCAGTCAAAAGCTCATTTAAGTCGGTCAACAGTTCAATAGAGCTTGTGTTGTATTTGTTGTTTTGACATGCCCTATTTAAATAAAACTTATCATATTTGATCTTATCTTACCTCTCATTTCAACTGACTGAACACATAAAAAGACCAGGACATATGATGTTGGAATTCCAGGTCCTGGCTTGGCATGTAGTTATTTTGTTTTGTTTAATTAATCGTTTTATTCCAAATGTTATATTCACAGATGTGTTTGTAAATATCACATTTATATGAAAACCAACCTGGCGTTCCCTTGTTCTAGTTCTGATTTTGGTCTCTATTTTTCTTCTTGCAGTCACGTGTCAATTGTACACGAAAACGGAACAACTGGAAAGAGATGGATGTGTATCTGTTGCCAATGTGACCTACAATTATTGTGCTGGAGGATGTGGTGACAGTGTAAATAAACCTATGTTACTCCCCGACATCTCACAGAGTACAGAAAGTATGAGTAAAGACTGTTCATGTTGTACTGGAAATATTAATAGTTATCAGACTGTCAAAGTGAAATGTACAGGTTATACTGACGAACTAAACGCAAAACTCCCAGTAATCAACAAATGTGAATGTAACAAATGTTCAGAAACAGGTAGGTAGTCATACAATGTATATTTACATCAATTAAAACTAGAGTATTAGCGTTATGGTGTTTAGTGCCACTTTCAAAGATATATCAGTTATATCGTGGATGTCAGTTTTATTAGTAGAGGAAATATGGGTACACTGAGAAACCTTTATCACATAATGTTGTATCAAGTACACCTCACCACATAACCAGGAGTCACAACCTTTATCACATAATGTTGTATCGAGTACACCTCACCACATAACCAGGAGTCACAACCTTTATCACATAATGTTGTATCGAGTACACCTCACCACA
>MJUT01003530.1:963519-974466 GCA_002080005.1 Gigantidas platifrons | reverse complement strand
AAAATTAAATGCCTTATGCCCTGAGGGGTCATACCCCACCCCCTACCTGAAGTGAACTTTTTAATGATTGAGATCCCCACCCCTAAGCCATAGATATTTATGATCAGGATGAATAGACAAATTAAAAGCCCCAAGATCTTGACTTGCATCTCGGATGCTTTCTCGATTTTATAAATATATCACATGGATAACATTACTCACATTACACCTCTTTCTATTGCGGCGGGGGACACATGGCTACGTGTTGCAATCTTGTTGTTATGAAAATGAAATTAAAATATTTTATTGAAATAGAGGTAAAATTCTGAGGACATATGTGGATTTCAACTCCTTCCATTATTAAATGCCAGGAAGTATAGATAAGAGAATTGCCTCAGATTGGAAGTTTTCTTTTAATAAGGTACTCCAAGATTTCCTTCACGAACAAACAATGATAATACTGAAATATTTTTGCAAGTGGCGTTAAACTTCCACGATCCTAATTCTGATTTTATTAAGTTGGTGTCTATATTTTGTATGAATTTGATGAAATAAAATTGAAAGAAAAACAACTGTTATACATTTATTCTTGATAAGGATACGGTTATAGTGACAACCGGAACCTTTTAACCATAATGGAAGCAGGAGGTTTGGTGCTGTAAAATCTGATTCAATCCACCATTTCTTTGGAAATGCCTGTACCAAGTCAGGGCCATTGCAGTTTTCCCAGTTTTCCGGTTGTTGACTGCTTTTGTCTGTTTGTTGTTGATTTATGAGTTTTGCCTTTCCCTTTGGAAGACTGCTCGGTGTTCGGTAATTTTTTATTACCCTTTAGGCCTTATATACCATCGTTGATTTGTTTTAGCAGAATGGTTTTCTCAGGGCAATATTGCATCGGCAGGTCATCTTTTACTCCAAGTACTCACGGTTTCATCATCCAATATAAAAGAAATATTGCTGAAAGATGTTTTAGCAGAATGTGTTTCTCAGGGCAATATTGCATCGGCAGGTCATCTTTTACTCCAAATACTCACGGTTTCCTCATCCAATATAAATGAAATATTGCTGAAAGTTGTTTTAGCAGAATGTGTTTCTTAGAGCAATATTGCATAGGCAATAGAGAGAAGTATGCATGAGTTTAATAATAAAGGGAATCAAACTGGGAATGATAACCATGCTCCAGATCTCTGTAACATATCGATAGGAGCCGAGAGTTTTCCAGGTTCTACTGAAGGATTAATACAGAAGAACGTTCCCCCTGGGTATGATAAAGTTGCCGGGAAGCTATGGATATACCCTACAAACTATCCTGTAAGGGAGTATCAGTACATTATTGTTGGTCAAGCATTGCTGAAGAACACAATGGTGACTTTGCCGACAGGACTGGGAAAGACTTCCATTGCAGCAGTTATTATGCATAATTTTTATCGCTGGTATCCTCAGGGGAAAGTTGTATTCATTGCACCAACAAAACCACTTGTAGCTCAGCAAATTGAAGCATGCTACAATATAATGTGAATTCCACAAGATGATACTGCAGAAATGGCAGGTATTTAATTTGAAGCTTTCAAAAAGGGTATGATATTTTTTAATCACCTGAATGCGAATTGCATCGGTGGTGTGAATCCGGGTCCGTTCGCCCTATTACCTGTTCGCCCTGATACCTGTTCGCCCTGGGTCTGTTCGCCCTAAAAAAGGGTCCGTTCGCCCTAATAATTATAATTATGTAGGGTATTAAAAATAATAGAAAAATAAGTGATATTTAATTGCTTATGGATAATAAATTGAGAAATTATAAATATGCGGCATGCTAAAGTGTACAGTCAATGGACATAGGTATTCGTCACTCGAATAATTTTTGGGGCTTAAAAAAATCGAAAGTAATATAGCCTCAAACGCAGAGCTACATTGTAGGTCGTTTCCCATTATCGCCGGTCAGAGAGTCACCTTTTTACTTGTTGAAATAATTCAATATATGATGATTTTATCGAATAAATCTATCTATCTATCTATCTATATAAAATTTCAATTAAGTACTTCAAATAGTATACGTAATAATTGCTTGAAAATAACTTTAATTAAATTCCATATTTTTCACATATCATTACTTCTATAATCTGAATTAAAATATCCATTATGTTCTTTAAACTACGTTTTAATAATCAGGGCGAACGGACCCACTTGTAGGGCGAATGGACCCAGGGCGAACGTGTAGTTAGGGCGAACGGACCCGATACCGGTGGTGTAATAGTTAGCATGCTTGCTTTGAGTGCATTGTATCATGGGTTTGAGCCCAGATTGGGTCAAATCAAAGACAATTAAATTGATATTTTCTGCTCCACCACTAAGCATACAGTAACAACAAAGACTGGTTGACTAGAAATTTGGATATTGTGTCCAAGAGGAGCGACTTGTCCGAGCGTGTTCATCTAGTACAAAACACACATCGTCATCACCTCACAGAAATGTAAATATGCCATGTGTCATCAAGCATTTAATCTGTTGAGGCAGTGGGAAATGAAAACTACTTACCGCATAGCCTCAAACTAAAGTGCATCTGAGAAATTAATTTTTGTGCAACCTAAATTCCACAGTGACATATCCTTCACTTGAATTGTTTTAAATGTACCGTAAACGGCCGTATATTATCCGCATTTGTGTATTATCCACACTCCTTTTAGCTCATGAAATATCATGAAAAAAAAATTAGTTCAGGTATATAATCCGCATCAACTTTTGACCCAATCGTGCGGAGGTCAAATGCATGAATAAAGCTTATAATTTGGAAAGAAACCTTAGTAATTCAATGAAAGTTGTACTTGTTCTATAAATAAACACAACAAAAATGGTGACGTGCTTGACAAAATGTGCTTCGGTTCAAAAATCACATCTAGCCTCTTATTATTTGTTTCTGCTAATATGCATTAGTTATTTTTGGCAAGATTAACATTGCCTTCACCATGGAATCATTCAGGTATCTTTTGGGTACTTAAAAGTAAGTACGTTTTCCAGGTTCAGAGGTTTGTCATAAAAAAAACATAAAAAAACCGATAACACAATAAAAAATGAAGATGTTTATTAACATATGTACATTGTACATCGTTTTATTGAAAAATATATTTATATCATACAACAACAACAACAATTTACAACTGTTAGATTGGATATGCACTTGAACTTCCACCAATCAATATCATCTGAAATATCTGTCCCATCGTCTCCGACATCTTGGGGGAAAAACTATCTCAGGACCTATCTTGGTATATAATCCGCACCCCCATGCCCGAAAATCCTTTTAAGGGTAAATTTCCGCGGGCCGCTAATACAAGCCTTTCTATGGTATGTGTTTATTGGCATATCACATGATACAACATGGACTTTTCAATCATTGTTTATGCTAGAAGTGTAACATGGGTGCATTTAGCCGGATGTCCTCGTAATTCTTTTAAATGTAATCCGGTAGATAAATGGAAGCCAAAAGATTGACAGACGATGTAAGACAACATTGTCATATTCAACTCATAAACAAACTTCGGATAAACAGAAAATAAAGTTGTTATTGAAAATGTAGAGGAAAATTTAATGAAGCGAGGTAAACAACTCTGCGTCCCATTAAAAACAAAGATGGCGACCGTGTAAGGTTAAATCTCCATAGAGAAAGTGAAGGACATATTCATTCATTCACATTGTCAATTGAGAATATGAAACATGGACCATTGACCGTGTGATGGAGTATACCGGTAGTATTTGATTTTCAATACAAAAAATAAGTAACATATTTTGGAAAAATGGCACATGTGACACAGCTCAGAGTATAGTTCTTGTGATGATATAGCTGAAAATTATTTACTTGGCACAAACTCACTTGAATGTGATTAATGTCGTGTTAAAGGGCACTTGATACATGAAAATCATGATCAGTTTTCGACACTTTCACATTAGGATGATAGATCTAAAATATAATTACCAGTACTTTGACTATTAACATCCATTTCTAATAAAAAAAAAAAATACTTCCAAACAACATCACATGACCGTGTACCCATGCACATCATAAGGGTGCTGTATTTTTCATAAAGTAGAACATTTCAAACAAAGATCCTCAATTGGTCTTACTTCTTAGGCTCTACAAACATATGCAAATAATAAAAAAAAAAAAAAAAATAGGTTGTATTCAAATTAAGAAAAAAAAAAGAGTAATAAAATTATAATATCAAACAGGTACAATGGCTCCAACAGAGAAGGGGAATTTTGGATTGGAAAACGTGTATTCTTCCTGACGCCCCAAGTTATCATGAATGATCTGAGTCGAGGAGCTTGTCCTGCTGTAGATGTAAGATTTTTAGTTATTGATGAAGCTCATAAAGCTACAGGAAACCATGCTTATTGCCAGGTAAATTATTGTCCCGTAGAACTACAGGCCTTCAATAAGGGGCAGTACCAGGTACTTTTACCTGCATAAAATGGTAATTGGTACCTCCTGATTTTAAAGAGTATGGTATAAGATATACAAGAAAATGTTCAAATTTTAATTCAAAGTACCGCCTATAAATAGTGAACTACTGATACACTTGAAAAATATTGAAAGCCCTGGAGCTATATTGTATATGGTCACACAATATATTTAAATAACTTGACAATACATGTAGTCAGTCAGTGATCTCTCTTTATAGCTGGGGGCCATCATAGCTGTGATCATATGGTAGTTGGATCTGGCATTTACCTATGCAGTCTGTGTTTATCACCACTAGTAAAGTTATGAGTTCGAATCTGGCTCATGGTAGGGTGTACTCGGTACAACATTATGTGATGAAGTTTGTCGGTGACTTGCGTCAGGTCGGTTTTATCCGGGCACTCTGGTTTATTCCACCATTATAAACTGACCACCACGATATAGCTGAAATATTGTTAAAAGTGGCGTTAAACATCATAACTCTATCCCTCTTTACACCTTGTTTTGCAGTTAATAATTTATATTTTCCTTCTGAGTTCAATATTATTGCTATATGGATACCGGTACATAGGATGAGATACATATAGCAGATTGGATTGGATTGTATAGTCATGTTATCAACAGTCTAAATATATTTTTTTTCTTGTGAAATCCTATGAAATTAGACAATTTATAGATTTGCTTTCACTTGTAGTTTGTGAGAGAACTGATCAAATACACAACAGACTTCAGAATCCTGACTTTAAGTGCTACACCTGGAGGAGACATAAAGGCTAGTTTTTTTAATTTTTTTTTTTTTAGTATTGGGTTAAGAAAAAGACTGAGAAAACCAACCATTTGATAATAAATTAACTATATGATAAGCGAAGAACTACAAACTAAATATAGATTTGGTTACAGTGATGTAAATAAATCACAACGTACGATTACATCTGTTCTGTTCAGGAAAGTTCACCCTATATGAAGGGTCACCGTCAATTATAGCTGACGTACGCGTTATGTTTAAAACCAATACAATATTAAAAGTTAAACATCATATGTCTAATTGTGAGCGTAACCAGTACACTTTATATCTGTTTCAATTGGGGTTTTGTTATATTTTTTGGTGTAAAAAAGCAAATACGCACATTTTCAGTACTATTGGTTTATAGGGGATAAATTAACAAAGATTTTCTACATTAGGACTTTATTTAAAGTTCGGTTTATGCATTTTGTACAGGGTTCTGGTATATTCAGGGTTCAGTTTAGAAACTGCAATTGAATTACAGAATGTTTAAATTTTTTCCAGGCAGTTCAGGAAGTAATTGCTAACTTAATGATATCCCATATTGAAATACGTACAGAAGAATCTGCTGACATTAAACCATAGTCTCATGAAAGAAAAGTGGAGAAAATTGTAGTTCCATTAGGACAAGGATTTATATAGTAGGACTATATAAATCCTTGCATGTATGTATATACAAAATATTAAATAAAGTTACTTTATTGGTTTTTGTGGATACAAATCAGGCGACACCCTAAGAAAGTAGAAGACGACAATTTCGGCAAAGTGGAGACTGCTTTTTCAGGGAAAGCTCCGCTGTGGAATAAGGAGAAAATATCCACTTTGATAAGGCTGATGACAGAGAAGTCAACAATAATAAAGAGAAAGTTCACTCCATCCCTCATCAGCAATGATACAAATATTTCCCAATGACTGTCATTGGTGATTTTTACAAAATTCTAGTCCGCTCACTTTTTTTTTTAACCATTTGCCCCACATCAGGGCCCCGTTCCACAAAAGGTTGTAAATCGTACGATTTCTGACTTATCTTACGACCATTTACCGACTAAGTTTGCGACCGTTTCACAAAACTTGTCGGAATGTTTTTTACGATTTCCGATTTACGACTTGTGGTTAATACACCTTCTTTGTGCGGAGGTACGAAAATCGATCAATTTACCCTATCAGATTCTTATATTCGTTCAAACAAAATATTAAATATTAAATATAGTTATTTTATTGGTCTACATGTATGTATATACAAAATATTAAATACAGATTAATACATGGGCATTTCCATATTGGCCTGGTTATCATCCCGAGACACCCATATTGGCTTGAGACGAAGTCGAGGTCCAATGTGGGTCGAGGGATGATAGCCAGGCCAATATGGAAATGCCCATGTATTAAACTATTTATTATATACTTCCGACATCTGCAGACGTAAACACCGGAAGTTGTTTATTTTGTCTGAAACGCACGAGGGGCACCTAATAACCGGTTATTTTCCCGGGGTGTGAAAATATGGACAGTTTACTTCCGGTCAGATTGGTCATACAAAAATGCCTTTATTTCAACTAAGTATGTAATAATTAATGTTATTTTATTGGTCTTCGTGGATACAAATCACGCGACACCCTATTAAAGAAAGTAGAAGACGACAATTTCAAAGTGAAGACTGCTTTTTCAGGGAAAGCTCCGCGGTGGAATAAGGAGAAAATATCCACTTTGATAAGGCTAATGACAGAGAAGTCAACAATAATAAAGAGAAAGTTCACTCCATCCCTCATCAGCAATGATACAAATATTTCCCAATGACTGTCATTGGCGATTTTTACAAAATTCTAGTTCGCCCACTTTTTTTAGCCATTTGCCCCACATCAGGCATCATATACTATTTAACCTTATAATATCATAACTTAGGTCAAATTTATTTAAGAATGACATTTGATAGCGGATTCAAATGAAACTTTTCAAATGTTTTTAGTATACAACTGTACATGTACATTTCTACGGATACATGTATTTAGCACCAGTTTATAATTTACATGACTCTTTGAATACAATTGATTACAGGTTTTTAATATATGGAAAAACGTTGACTTGAACAAAATAGCTAAATCTATAGCATATAGGCAATTTTGTTTTTATTTTCCTATATCAATAGGTTTCAAGAATTGAAATCACCATACTGGGTCATAACCCAGAGCCAATTTTAATACTTAGTCAATACATGTAGTTATTGGCTTTACGTAGTTTAACTTCTAACTGAGACGAATAAACTTGACAGGTACTATTCCTATGCAGCAAGAACTGGGGCGGTTGCCCCCAAACTTTTGAGATAGCAAAAATACGTTGTTGTCTCCTATATTTGGAGGTAAAAGATATGTTGTGCCCCCTCCCCAACTTTCAAAATACTCGTCTGTCCCGTACATGTACACCCGTGAGTAAGCACGATACATTACAGTAGATTGTTTTCTCGTGGACATTTATTCACATCTCAGTATTTTCCATGAATATAAGGTCTATAAATAGTTCCAACTTAAACTAATGGAACACCCCTCAAAATTTGATGATATATTGACTTTCCGCTTTAAATTTGGAATTCTTGTAGTTTTTGTAAATTTGATGTCAAATACTGTCAAGAAATTGAAAATTGAACATTGTAGCACGAATTCAGTGTGTTTTTTTCTTGGTCAGTCTACATGCATGTAGTTGCATGCGTGTCAAAAAGTATCATGTCACTGAGGTTTTTCCTTGTATAATATTTCATAATTACGTTTTATAAAGCGCACATTTCCACCGTTTTTATGCTTGTTTGTTTAATGTTGTTAAAACAATATGTCAGTTATATATCGTGGAGGTTCTGGTTTTTTTTGTCTGGATAGATTTCCTTTCAATAAAGAGAAAAGGAGGTCGATTTTTTAAGTAAAATTTTGTTGTTTATTTAGAAAGATTCTTATAATCAATACAGTTTCTTTTTAGCAACGACATAAACACAAAAGAAAATGGGTATGATATTTACAAGTTGTTAACCTGTAAGTAATGGAATAATATGATTCCTCATTGTAATGATGTGCATTCAACGTTTGTATTTAACGATTTACGATTTACGACTGCTCCGACCCAGTCGGTAATTTGCGACTAAAAAATGTCGTATATCGGAAGTCGGTAAGTTTTGTGAAACTGTCGTAAATCGTAAAGACAGTCGTACGACCAAGTTTACGATTTACGACCTTTTGTGAAACGAGGCCCTGGTAACTCGAATAATTCAAGCCCTTTCCGTCTCCGATTCTCTCCGCCTTGCCTAATATAACGACTGGATTAATGTGGGTTATGATCAAGTGGGAAAATAGTGAATACCGGTTTACTTCAATATTCGACCGACATGCAAACAATGTATGGTTTTGAATATATATCAACTAAATATACACACATATATTCATATTTTATTCTTAAAATGAAAATAAAATACATTACGTATAAACGTATGCATGTCTACGTGCCGCTGAAATGGTCAGACTTGTTCAGTTCTCTAGTATATGATTGGATCGTAAATTTTTCAATTAAATACATTAATTAAAATCACAATCCCATCAACATGAGATGGCGGCAGAATTAAGGAGCTTTTATTAGATTTTTTTTTCTACATCTGGCGTGGCAAGCCCTTTATCACGGATCACGGGGACCACTTCCTATGTATATCCATAACGGAACCTTCGGGATGAACATCGACGCTACGCGATTCTTGGGGAACAAGTAACGGATCCTTGGTAGATTTTTGAGGTAAGTTGAAAAACCGGTCTCTTTATTTTTACGATTTAATACGATCAAAGATGTATGACCGGGGCTTTTGCTACCCGATATCACACGAACGTATTTCTGGGGAACTATATAATTGGAGTTCTTATATCGAAGATTAACTAAATTATAATTTATTAAAAGCTTGTCAAGTCCAGTTGTGACAGATAAACAATAAGTCGTAATTGAATAAATTTTCCTCTGATCTTTGAGACACAATCTTGACAAAACTGCATTAATTATTTATACACAAAAAGAGATTATTTTGACATGTAAAACAAATGTAACACTTAGTTTAAAAATGGAAATAATAATGAACTATAAAACAAAATTAAATATGAAATATTGAAATAAAGAATTTCTACAATTACATTTTCCGAGGTACCAAATGTATCGGTTATATTACCTCGTCGGACCCAAGCTGATTCTCCGAATCAGTCAAAACAAATAAAGTATACATATATTAGAGATACTGAAATAAAATAAACATTATTGATATTAAGCGGGATGAAATATTTTTACATTTATACAGGCGCGCATAAAAACAAAATGTGAACATTACAAATACATTTTCTGTAAGTAGACTGTTTTCTACACGAGTTCTTTTGAAACTAATTACTGAATATGTGAAAATAAAATGTCACATTTAAAACGATTAATAATAATAGTTCCACTATATCTGCACCTACAAAATTATCACTAATGCGTGAAAGTACATGCATTTATTTCACGTTGTCCGAACTCACTTGGAGAACACAATGAAATGTTGTTGTTTTTTTTTTCATCTTCATTTAGTTCCTAACTATATTTTATCAGATTTGTTTTTGTTTATTTCAATAACAGTGTCATATTTCTCGAATAGTCATATTCCTGGAACATTTGTCCAAATTGTAACTAATCGGAATATATAGTCATAATACACACAGTGTTTTATTTTCTTTCAATAGAGTTTGTACATGTCATCTTAGAATGTGATCATACTCAATGTCGCTAATAAAAACATTATTACTTAGTGTAGATCTTTTCTTGATTAGAATTACTGAAAATGCATTGTTTTTACTGAAAAATATTCACTATTTCTAAAAGTACCTTTGAATTTTACTAATGGGGATCCTAACAAAATAGTAAAAAAAAATAATTAACAGCTTAACAAAATGAAAATAGAAAAAAAAATACTGTTGCATACTATATCATGTATATTATGCGTTGTGTCAAAAAAAATGTGGTGCTACTGTAAAGTTCAAAGTACAAAAGGATCAACAATGGTTTAGTAGTAAGCAATTGGCTTTTTGCAAAAATAATTTTGTTGAATTTCCGTATGGTCTAAAGCTTAAGGTCGTCACTCCTACACTAAAGACACCAACCGAATAAAGTTTGGATGACGAGTCCAACCCTTATTTTTTGGTACCAAAACAAGCCACCAAAATATACTGTTTGTGTTATGTAAATTTACACCATTGTTCCTCCTTTTATATCAAGTCATATGGTCGCTTTTCAGCGAGAAGTGCAAACATGGCACTTAAATATAGTTCAAGAATACATTCAAAAACGTAAGTATTACTGCTTGAACTTTATCTTCTTAGACTACAGGGTGTGTAAAATGTATATGTATGTGTGTTTTATCTTCTTAGACTACAGGGTGTGTAAAATGTATACCTATGTGTGTGTTTGGTGTGTTACTATATGTATGAACTTTATCTTCTTAGACTACAGGGTGTGTAAAATGTATACGTATGTGTGTGTTTGGTGTGTTACTATATGTATGAACTTTATCTTCTTAGACTACAGGGTGTGTAAAATGTATACGTATGTGTGTGTTTGGTGTGTTACTATATGTATGAACTTTATCTTCTTAGACTACAGGGTGTGTAAAATGGATACCTATGTGTGTGTTTGGTGTGTTACTATATGTATGAACTTTATCTTCTTAGACTACAGGGTGTGTAAAATG
>MJUT01003530.1:940522-951708 GCA_002080005.1 Gigantidas platifrons | reverse complement strand
TCTATAACACCGGCGTGCATATATTTGGACGTTTGCAAGGAAAGGCTGTGGACAACCACTTTATTCATTTATTTAGAGATATCTCCTGAACAAGATTTTACCACTATTTTGAAAGTAAACAACGGTTTTTAACTGACAAACTTTTATCACATAATGTTGCATCGAGTACTCCTTGCCTGAGCGGGATTCAAATACACCACAATGTTAGTGGTGATAGGCATTGATTGCATAGGCAGTTGTAAATCCAACTACCATACGATCACGACCACGACGGCCCCCGTAGATAATGTGGAACTAATTTATTTTTTATATGGATTACAACCAGATAACTAGTTGGCTAAAATTTACTTCATGTAGATCCCATTGTTTTTGTAAAAACACAATAATTGGAACAGGCACTAGAACAGCTATTAACATATGACAACTGAGATACACAGACTCCTCTTGTGGCTGAGTCAAGGATATATTACTACTTAAAATGACATTTTGGGTGCTTAACTCTAGTATTGATAGACCTTTATTGTATAGGTACATGTAAATGACAATCAAGCTATATGATTACAATAGAACCCTTAAAAATGAGAAATTTATAGTGTGAAATGCAATCATATAAATGTTTGTATTTTGATCTCAAATTCAATAGTTAAAACAATTGGGGTTGTTCAATTACAAGAAGAATGTTGTGGTCAACATTTCCCCAATTTCAACAAAACAGACAACTACCTCTTACATCAATTCATTTTTTATTTGTAATTTCATGTAAAATCTATATTGTAGATTATTCTATGGGGAAGGCAAGAATTACCACTGAAGAAAACAGCTGAGGATATATTTAATTATGGTGTGCCTTGTACAGTCTTCACATGTGATGTCTGTAATAGAGATCTTATATATCAGAGGGTATACAATCATATTCAGTCAAACATAGTTTTAGAAATGATAGTTCTTTCTTCCTTGATACTAACTAGAATACCTGATCAATTTAATATACAGTACAGTCAGACACAGCGTGATATATCACTGTGATAGAAGTATCACTCTTCTTAGTGATATTGATATACGGTAAATTCGGAAATTATTGCGTTCATTTATTATTGCGATCTTCGAAAATTTTCACAGATTGCAATTTTTATTACAGTATTGCGAAGCATGAAGTCCTCTAGTACAAATGGATATATATGATTCTGAAATACGAGGTTTAATTATTGCGATTTCACTTCAGTCGCATTTTTCGCAATAATAAAAACATCACAATAATTTCTGAATTTACAGTATCTTTTGGTCTATTTATTTATTTTGATATACCTTTCGATTGATAGTAAGTAACACAAATGTAAAAGAAATTTTGAAGATATATTTAACAGAACAAAAGCTACGTTATATATCCAAATCACCAAGACGAGTTATATGTCTATCTCAGTGATTTATATGTCTATGACTGTACTTTACTATTTATGGGTTGTTTTAGCATGGTTTGATTCATCCCGTAAGATTCTATAGTAAACCCCCCAACTATTTATGCCCATCAAAATATACCCAGTGCAAAATTTTAACCTTAATTTAATGCACAACTGGATACATTGTAGATCTATCATCATTCCAAACTCCAAGATTATTGGACCTATTGTTTTGGAGAACAGCTGAGGACAATTTCATCTGTAACGGAAAGAAAGAATAATAGTAATAATAATAATAATTGGAGCAAAAACAATAAATCTTCAAACTTTGTTTGGGAGACTTAATAAATATTCACGATTTTAATTACCGAAATCATTAAAATTTAATTTAAAAAAAAATACATATGTATATATCTGACAGATTCAAATTATGAAGTGCTTATTTTAAACAATAATTTTGTAATTACAGAGTGAAGAAATAAAGAAATGTATTGGTGATGTAACTATACTTGTCAACAATGCTGGTGTTTTTAATGGTGCTCTTGTTATAGACGATACAGAAGAAAACATTGAGAAAACTTTAGCTTCTAACACACTAGCACATATATGGGTAGGTAAAGTTTGTCACTGACTTGCGGCAGGTCAGTCGTTTTCTCCAGGTACTCCGGTTTCCTCCACCAATAAAACTGACTGCCATGATATATAGCTGAAATATTATAGAAAGTAGCGCTAATCACCATAACCCAACCTGTATATGGGTAGGTAAAGCCACTAAAGGTTGTCGGTGATTTGCGGCAGTTCTGTGGTTTTCTCCCGGTACTCTGGTTGCCTCCACCAATAAAAATGACCGCAATGATACAGCTGAAATATTGTTGAAAGTTGCATTAAACACCATAGACCTAAACCTAGAAGCGTAATCCAACTAATAGGAAAATTAGAATTATGTTATGTTGATATGGGAACTACTAATCACAGATCTGTTACAAAACAAACCCAGGTCACGGTGATGAGTGGAGAGTATGGGAACGTGATCAGTCGTTTGGTAACAGACAAATGGGTATAAATGGAAAAGCTTGTATATATCCTTTACATACACGTCACTATATCCTCTTATATAACAGTTGTGTATCAGTATACTGACTATCAATCAGAGACTCAGCAAATTCTCAACGTTTAAATTTTATTTAACTATTGGTTCTAAGGAATTTTGGTTATGTAAACAATCAGACAAATATGACCAGCTTAAATGTACATGTATGTACTAAAGTTCTGTTATTTTTTCTCCATAGACATATAAAGCATTCCTGCCAGGTATGATATTACAAGGAAGAGGGCACATAGTAACCATAAGTTCTATGTTGGGTATGATGCCTCTTAAAGGAGCTGCAACTTACTGTACTTCAAAGTTTGGCTTGACAGGGATGGCAGAGTCACTAACATTGGAACTTCAGGAATACTCTTATATACACCAAACATCAATACACCCATATCAAGTAGCAAATGATATGTTCAAGGGATTAAAGATGAGGTAAGAAGGGGTTAGGGTTATGGTGTTTAACGCCACTTTCAACAATATTTCAGTTATATTGTGGCGATAAGTTTTATTGGTGGAGGAAACCGGAGAAAAGCACAGACCTGCCACAAGTCACTGTGGTAAGAATGCTGTGTCATAATTATGAGTGACTTTTGTTTAACACCAGTTGAGCAATTTTACAGCTATCTATCATGATGAGAATAAGTTACATTTTGATGAGATGATGTGCGCTTTGCACTAGCCTAGCTGGATTTTTATAGTGCCTGCTCAGTGAAACAACTGTCTGCTGGCAGACATGTTGCTCCGCTCGGACACATTATTCTGATTCCGAGCCAAATTTCTTAGCTCTTCCTCGTTAGTGCTGGTGCTGAGCAGAAAAACACTAAATACCAGTTTTATTGTTTTTCAGGTTTGACCGGAACTTGAACCCACAAACTATTTAACTCTAGGCAAGCATGCTAACCATTACACCACCGATTCGAATGTCATAATTATGTGATTAATGTAATGAAAATTAGGTCATAAGATTATGATGCTTTCATCAAAAGTATAATTTAATGCCGTTCAACTGCAGGCTAGGAGCTGTTTCACACTCATTTTAGAGTATGAGTTCTGCTTGTTTTTGAAGACCCTACTGTGATTCTGAAATGTAGAACAGCAATAAAAGTGCTGTTCCTTTACTTCAATGTGTGTCTAAGTGCAAAGTTAGATGGTCTTTCATGTTCATTTACATCCATATCCTTACTAGTAAAAAAGTAATTTAACTGAAAAGCTACTTGTTTGCCTCTTTTTTCAAATTAATAAATATTTCAAGAATACATACCAATTTACTGGGTATGTACTGTAAAGGTATTAATATTTGCGGTGTTTTTATTTTCGCTATTTTCAAGGTCATTGTTATATAATTTGCAACTTTGAATTATATAACTGCAGTCATGGATAGAGTTACTTCCCTTTATATAAAGATTTATGCAAAGAAGTATGACAAATATCTAGATCATTCTTGTGTTTTTAGTTGCCTTTGGTTAAAGCTTCATTTAAATGCAGTCACTTAGCATTGATTTACATTTTTTAAAGAGTTTCTTATTTTATATTGTTGACTGGTATTTTGTTAAAAAAGTTGTTTATGATAGAAACAAATTTACCAAAACGTTTACTGTCTATATCATGTAAAAAAATAAATTCTACATAATGTCACAAAAAAAATTATGACAAATTTTACTTTGTCTTTCATATCAAGGAAATTGAGGGGGAGTGTAGTGTAGAGGAATTTGATTTATTTTCAAGTCACATGGAAAAGAAACATTGTTTCCTCTTATTTCACCACTTCATGCAGGGATGATTTTTTTCAGTTATTTATCTGATTTCAGCTATTTTCTTCTGAAGAAAATGTTCTGCCAGTTGCAGGATGTGGTCAGATTAGGTCAAAAATATGCTTTTTGAAAGAGAGTGTAGATGGTTTTATTTATTTTCTGTTATTTTATTTCCTAACCAGAAATTTTCCTGTTAATGGCATCCCAATGAATGTCTGTAAACTTTTTGTTTCAGATTTCCCTGGTTGATCCCAGCTTTGACAGAAGAAAATGTGGCTCGGGCTACAATAAATGGTGTTCTTACTAATAAGAAAATTGTATTGATGCCAACACTAATGTATTTACTGGTCCCTTGTATCAGGTAAAATATATAAATTGTTGTAGGGTTAGTGGGGTAAGGGTTATGTATTTAACCCCACTTTAAAATTGTTGTAAAATGAAAAGTAAAGCAATAATTGTCAACAGTTACCATGGTAGCAAACTACACCATACAAACCATTCCTCTTATCTAAATTCAAATCAAACAGCGAAATGACTCGCAGAGATAATGTCTTTCACGACCACCTTTATTCTATGTGTACATGAAGTTTAAATAAACATAATGTTTCACATGTTTCTTTTTTTCAGCTTGTTCCCATCTAAAGCAATGGTTCCATTGTATAAGTTTCTGGGAGTAAGTTCAGCATTGGATGAAATTGTTACCAAGAACCAGAAAAAAGAATGAAATATATTTTGTGAAATTCATTAAATTGTATGTAATTAATATAAATACAAATGTTTAATTGAATGAAAAAGTCATTTTCTTCTGTCTCAAACTGTCGTGTGTTTACTACCAATTCAAGGTTCCCCCTAAATTTTAGGTGAACAGGTCAATTATAAAAAGTAGGTGGTCAATATTATTTTCAATATCAAAATAGTTATAGAAAAATAACTCCGGATATACCTTTCTGTGATGGTCAGAACACCAAAAGGTCTTGAGTATCAAGTTCAACGGTGTATTAAATATAAAACCAGGAAGTGACTCGAATATCCACCACAAGGTCGATCTCTGATCTTATTTTAAATAAAGGTTTAAATTTCTTTTTTTATTTTTTTGGCTGACAACGATTGAACCAGCCAAAAAATTGTTTGAAATGGTCATTTTTGCCAGCGGTTGGTTCTTATGGAAAACACTCACAAAAACCTTTAAAATTCATCAAATTTAAAAGCAATTAAAAAATTCTTTTATAATAATTGAGAATAAATATCAATAGCATACAATTAGAGACATGCAGCCATGAGAAATTTGTAAAATCTTACGATATTTAATGTTACAAATTTAGGCCATGCAAAGTTAATTACTTGGTTCTCAGGCCCTTTTTTGTCAAAATTGATGAGGGAGGGCGGCATTTTTTTTTATCCTTTTACTGCTGTAAAAAGTGATGCGGGAGGCATTTTTTCTTCTTTTTTTGTGAAAAATATGGCAATGTATAAATCTTTTGTCTAAATGTCAAACGGAAACATGTTTTTTATTTATACATTGTCATAACGATGCTTTAAATCTCATTTAAGCATGATGCGTTTTAAAGCGTTTCACCGACCACGCGATATAAGAGAAAAACGGATGCGGTTGTTTTTTCCGTACGGACAGCGCTACCGCATTTAAATTTTTTTTTTACTATTGTTGCAAAAAAATCGGCAATGCGGCGACGAATTTCCACATGCGGGCGGGCCTGAGAACCAAGAAATTAACTTTGCATGGCCTTAGTTCAAATTTAACAATTAATTACTAAAATAAATTAGAATTATATTAAAATAAACAAACAGCCTATTCTATTGTCTTTTTTCCTCATAATATTTTTACATTTAAATATATCTTCAAATACATTGTAAAGATATAGAAAAAATAGATAAAATTGTCAAAAAATTAACTCGTTTACTGCTGCAAATTTATCTTATATTGAATGTATAGTGATAAAAAAGAGAGTGCCAGTCAAAAATATTAAGAGTTATCTCCCTTAAAGATGTAAAAAAAAATGTGAAAATGTTCTGATTAACACACCAGCAATTTATTTTTATGCATATTTGAACCAAATTTATACATCAGTTATATATGAACAATATCTTAGTAGAGTTTGAAGACCATAATTTATTGTATCAGATTTTTTAAGAGTAATGCCCCTTGAAAAATATTAAGAAGTGTAAAAATGTTCTTGTTAGAACACCACCAAAATAGGACGTCAACAGATTAAAACAAAATTAATACACAAAGCTATATATCAAGAATATCTTTTGCGCTAACCCACTTGCCCAAAGCTCGGAATAAGTAAAACTGGATTCGTACAAGTGAAAATTATGCTTGAATAAATATAATTTTTTTCTAAATAGGGCTTTTGGGCAAGTAGGTGAACAAATTTAAAAGACTGGGAAAGAAATTTTCTTAAATAACCAAGAATTGAAATTTCTGACCCTTTATAGTAGTGATAAATTATATCTAACTCAAATAATGTGTTAATTAAAATTAAAATCATCGATGCCTTCTTCTTGGACTTAATAAAAAGGTACAACTGTATTTGTTAAGGTTAGGATTATGGTGTTTAAAGCCACTTTCAACAATATTTCAGTTATATCGTGGCGGTCAGTTTTATTGGTGGAGGAAACCGGAGTACTTGGAGAAAACCACAGACCTGTCTCAAGTCACTGACAAACTTTATCACATAATATTGTATCAAGTATTTTTTAAGGATTTCATGCATGTAATCATACACTTTTGTCATCAGAGCAATATTCTAGTAATTTTTTTTTCTCGCCACGGTTTAGGATTGTTATATATCCAAGGTTTAACTGTATTTATTAAGAATTTGAAGCATGTAAACATACCATTTTATCATCTGAGCAATATAGCATTTTATTCTTGCCATAGTTTAGGACTGTTATAATTATGTCCAAGGTTCTACTCTATCTGTTCATTCAAAGATTTGAAGCATGTAAACATACCCTTTTATCATCAGAGCAAAATGACATTTTTTCTTGCTTAAAGTAGAGAAATACACTAAACTTTATATTAAAGCATAATTTGCATGTTTTACCATGTCCAAGGTTCAACTGTATTTCTTCAGGATTTCAAGGGTGTGTTTAATGCCACTTTCAACCATATTTCAGTTCCATTGTGGCGGTCAGTGTTATTGGTGGAGGAAACCCCAGTACTTGGAGAAAACCACCGACCTGACGCAAGCCATTGACAAACTTTATCACATAATGTTGTATCAAGTACACCTCACCATTAGCGGGATAAGAACTCACAACTTTAGTGGTGATAGGCACTGATTGCATAGGTAGTTGTAAATCCAACTACCATACGATCACGACCATTATAGCCCTTTATCACCAGAGAGTTATGACACTTTTTCTTGCCCATATCAAAGCATAATTTGAATGTTAGTATTAAATTATCATATGCATTCATTTAATATTTGTATGTTTTATTCATTTTAGTTATTATATAGATAATGTTAAAAAAAAAAAATTTCTCAGGGGAGATAAAAATGATAATTATATAGTGGATTGAATTATTAGAAGTATTTATTTAATATTTGTTAAACAGTGAAATCTGCATAAGCAAACTCTGAATAAATCAAAATTCTGTATTAAATGTAGGAAATGTTTGTTAATTTAACCTGTATAAACCAAATACCTGTCAATTATGAATACATAAGTTTCTCCCAAGGAAGTTTGGTTTAGACAGGTTTCACTGAATTTATGTTAGGGCTGTTCCATTTAAATATACCTGGGAGGGGGGAACACCACTTATTTCAGCCCCCCCCCCACCAATAGAAAAAAAACCCACCCAACATAAAAAAATATGGTTTCACCCCCACAACCAACACAAAAATTTAAAAAAAAATGGCGTTCCCCCTTCCTCCCAGGTAGACTTAAATGGAACATAATATATACTAGTAGATGATGTTGAAATACCGTCATTTCTCAGTTAGATAGAAATGATAGTTACACATTGAAAATAAAAATAATAACTTCAAAACATGGAATTGATATGACAATTTTTGATTTCAACGTAGTCACAAATGAATATTTTCATGCACTATAAATCATAAAATAAAGTATGTTGGTTTTTCAATGTGGATTTTGACTTGTATTCATAATATTTACATATTGCGATAATTATAATTAATAGGATAACCAAGCTGTCTTCAATAATTATGAAAAAAGGACATGCCACTTGGGTCTGAACTAATCTTTTAACTCACTTGTGAGTTATATGAGTGAGTTAATACATGATTCGGCCACTTGTGGCACATTTTTCATAATTGACCAAAAATGGATTTGTCATGATATAAGTAATATACATTTATGATGAGTCTAAGCGTGCAAGGTATGATTTCACGTTAAATATTTACAGTTAATCGTGTCTCAATCAAATTTTACCACTTTTTTTTTTTTTCTTGTGCCATTCCAGATTTTTGTCTGCTTTGTTGTTAATGTTATTACTTACTATGCAAATCAATATTATGTATCACATTACCCATAATTCAATATTATATATTACATTACCCATAATTCAATATTATGTATCACATTACCCATAATTCAAGATTATGTATTACATTACCCATAATTCAATATTATGTATCACATTACCCATAATTCAAGATTATGTATTACATTACCCATAATTCAAGATTATGTATTACATTACCCATAATTCAAGATTATGTATTACATTACCCATAATTCAATATTATGTATTACATTACCCATAATTCAAGATTATGTATTACATTACCCATGATTCAAGATTATGTATTAAATTACCCATAATTCAAGATTATGTATTACATTACCCATAATTCAAGATTATGTATTACATTGTGTGTTTTATTAGATTGTTTTTATAAATGTATTTAATTACACACTGTTGGGGAAAATGTAAGCATCTAATCATGCACGACCGTTTGTAATAGCAGTAAGATTTGAAAAAGATTGTCATTATTTACAGAGTGATTTGTTTTTATATGTATAAATGTATAATCACTTCGGCTGTCTAATGGTCTTCATGCTAGCCTCAAGTGCTGTAGATCATCGGTCTGATCCTCAACTGGGTAAAACAAAAGAGTAGACTATTAAAAATAGGTAATTGTTGTTTCTTTGCCAAGCAGTCAGCATTAAGGAGTAAGAGCACAGACTCCTTGGCTCAGAATCAGCATAACGTGTCTGAGTTGAGTGACATTTCAACCAATGGATTGTTGTTATAGTGAGTTAGCACTGTAATTGATTGATTTTTGGTGTTTTAACGCCACTTTCAACAATATTTCAGCTATATCATGGCGACCAATTTTAGTGGTGGAGGAAGCCGGAGTACCCGGAGAGAACCACCGACCATGGGCAAGCAACTGGTAAACTTTGTCACTTGCGGCTGCGAGTCGAGTGCACCCTTTTTTGTAATTTACAAAGTCGGGCGTGAACCCACACTGTATTGGTGATAGGCTTGTATGAGTTGTTAGATCCAAGGACCTAACTCATTGAGCCACCCGAGCCCCTCTGTGTGATTTTGAGCCCACACCATTGGTGCATCGGTATAACATTATGTGAAAAAGTTTGTCCGTGACTTGCGGCAGGTTAGTAGTTTTCTCCGGGTACTCCGGTTTCCTCTACCAATAAAACTTACCGCCACGATATATCTAAATTATTGTTGAAAGTGGCGTTAAACATCCTAACCCTAACCCATTAGTACACCACAGCACGGATTTTCTCAGCATAATGATGAACCATATGCCTGTAGCCAAAACCATTATTTATGCACATATATAATTATATTTATCAATTGAGATATTGAGAGTAATATAAACAGTATGATTATATTTAAATCAGGAGTAGTTTAGTATATTATTATTCAAGGATGTCCTATTTGTATTTTATTTTTTGTACAAAGTGATTGTCTCAAATAAGACTAGTCATTGGAGAATATAGCATTTATCATGTTTTTTTTTAATTTATAATGGTAGTACGATGTATGATCATACTTTTTTTTTTTAATCTTGTTATTTTTTTCCCGTAGTTTACTCCACTATATTTTATTCAGGTTGAACATGTGAATGTACTATTTTGACACTTAATCATATTATTTATATAAAGTTGTTGAAGCATTATATGCAACAATGAATTATTACCTAATAGTATATTAATTACCTTTCTATTGGGAATATTTTAGTTTTAACCATATTTCACTTTTAATTTGTCTCTCGGGCAATAGAACGACGGTCGTTCTATTGCCCGCTATAGCTGTAGCGTTCTATTGCCCGTGACCTTTTGACCCGCTTTATGATTGGTCAATTACGTCTCATGAATATTCATTAACTCGACCAAATCTTTATCAATACATCTACAGTACATGGACATATTTATTCGCCACCCTCGATTTTTTACTATATATTTCATATAAAACCACATTTATTAAAAAAAATTTGTTTAAAGCTATCTCCAGGCAAATGTTTATGCAATTTATTTCAAGACACACAGAATTCTTTGAAATTTATTTGTTTATCTGATAGTAATTTTTGTCTGCATGTTTTATGTTTTCTGGTAATTTAAACACTAATGTTGATTCTTCCGCTTTTATTTTGGTTAAATTTGACGTCAGAAAAAAAAAATGTCTTTAAATCATAAGAAAATAAAGGCAATCTGACAGAAAGTCGTGCTAAAATAAACAAATAATCTTTAAATATTTCGGCTTCTTCTGGTGCAAAAATGATCAAAATCCGTTTTATAAATGACTTCACAATATTTTTTTTGAAAAATGTGGTTTTATATGAAATATATTGCATAATTCGAGGGTGGCGAATAATTATGTTCCATGACTGTAAATTCAAAATGTAATAAAACGTTCGAATGATAACTCATAATTTGTTATTGTTAACTGTTTTGAAAAATACAATTTAATTACTTTAT
>MJUT01003530.1:900823-933536 GCA_002080005.1 Gigantidas platifrons | reverse complement strand
CCAGATTTCAATGAAACTAGAGCTCGTTGAACAATATCGGCTTGTATATTCAGAGAAAACATATTTTTTGTCGGAATTTTATCGTTTTGTGCTTGGGAAATGAATGTTTTAACATAATTCGTATGGGCTTCATTTTGATGAGTCGAGTCTCTCCCAATATCGCCAAAATGTTTCATAAGACATTTTTCAATTTTCCCCTTTTTGTCGATAATAGTTGTTTTATCGACCGGATCTATAATCTGAGAAGGGGTAACATTAGTTTTGTTATCGTGTAGCATTTCCCAGAAACCTTTAGCTTTATTTTTAGAATTAATGCATTTATTATTAAAGAAGCGCATTTTATCTGCATTAATTTTCCGTTGGACTGCTTCTTGTACGGCTTTCTTCTGTTTCATATAAGAATCAGTAAGAAGTTTTCCTCCGTGACTGTCAGACTGTCTTAATTTGTCATGGGAACGTCTTAGTCTATTAGAAGCTTGTCTAGACTTTATTAGTCCCTCCAGTTCTTTATCCCAAAACTTTTTATAAATTTTAACTGTTTTATGTTTTCCGATGATGTGATTGGCAGTATTATCGACATTATTTTTCCATGTTTCCCATATCGTATTTACATTATTAGATATAACCTGAGGTAGGATCTAGCGTTTACGTTACACATGTATGATCTTTGAATACGGTTATGGTACCGGAAATAGATCATCACTCGGCATACAGAAAGTGAAAATAAGATTGAAATGAAAGTAACCTATACATTAATAATTGCATTATAATTTACCAAAATAACATACTGATACCTGGAGATCCAACAATGAATGCATAATGGCTATCGTATATCATATAATCCATAGAGGGCTAATGATACACGAATGAAGGCTTGAATCATCTTTAAATAATGATTGATTGATTGATTTATTTTTTTGTGTTTTAACGCCACTTTCAGTAATATTTCAGCTATATCATGGGGACCAGTTTTAGTGGTGGAGGAAGCCGGAGTACCCGGAGAGAACCACCGACTCTGGGCAAGCAACTGGTAACCTTTATCACGTGCGGCTGCGAGTCGAGTGCACCCTTTTTTGTACTTTACAAAGCTGGGCGGAAACCCACGCCGTATTGGTGATAGGCTTGTATGAGCTGTTAGATCCAACGACATAACTCATTGAGCCACCCGGTCCCTTTTAAATAATGATGGATGTATGGTTTCTTGACTATACAGTATATAGGGCTAATAAAAAAGGTTATGGTTTATCTAAATAATATGTCATCATGAGTAATGGAAATAATTAAGAGGTTACGACTTGACTATATAGCATACAATCATTCGTAGTGAATGGATTTTGGCTTGACTAATCACACACCGGGCTAAATAAAATAATGAGTGCTTAATTGTCTGATATTTTACAGTTCGGCTAAAGCTTTGTCCATTATGCAATGATAATACCTAATGACATTCTTCTTCAAAACAATTAGCTACAATAATGAAATATGAGACATACAATGGATTTCTCATTCAAAACCACCGATCCTAATATTGAAATACCAGGTATAAAATAGATACTAGCAAGTTCATTGGAATACGACTTCCAGAACAAGTGGGTTCAATGGTAGGATATTTACAATGTTTGTCATCTTTAAAATCCCCTACACATGCCGCGTACTGCATAACGTGAGCCACATAATGCTGTTCCTTGACACCATTAAATAAATGAGCCATTGGACCGTTAGCATATATTGGAACATCTTCTCCACCATGTGTTTCATACTCTAGAGGAACAGCAACTTGTGGTTTATAGTCAAATGACCCTGAAGAATAAAACAAATGATGTATCAGTATATTTCACATGTAGACGTTGGGATGTCTAACGGGACAAACACAATATAAGAGTATGCTAGTGAAGCACTGAATTTTCACCACCATGACGGTTAGAAAACAAAATGATTGACACATTAAGAAAACAAGCAATCCATACATGAAGTTTGTTTTTATACTCGACTTTGAGCTACATAAACGATAACAAATTGCTGTAGAGTGTAGAGAGAATATACATTTTGTAGTTGTATTCATTAGTGCCAGACACTGAAATGTCATATTTAAATAATGCAAGCGTCGGCATGGACATGGCCTATATATTTTTATATTTATGTTTAACATTTACATAACTTAAAGAGTGTAATTTATTAACATTAAGGTTCACTTCTCTTAGGTATATACATTATAATTTAACATTAGCTGATTCTGGCTATGCTGCTTAGGCCCTTTGGTTAGTTCGTTAAAAATATTTTGGCTTTCCCATCTTTTTACTATGAACGTACCTGATAAAGCTTATTCTAGAAACAGACTGTGCACACTAAATTAAATGTCTACGTTTTTATTCTAATGAAACCTAATGCTTTCTTTTAAAAATGGACATCAAAGAACCTAAAGCGGTAGTAAAGTATGATACCAGTTCAAGAGATAATATAATAAACAGATACATACTAATATCAACATTTGTTAGGTTTTCTCTGCCAGCTGTAAAGTTTACACCAGGACCATTTCCATAAGACAGAGTTGTATACGGCATACCATCCAATGAAGGTTCATAATCCGTTGGATTGGCCAGACCTACGAAGACATTTTCAAGCGTTAATTTCGAATATTGAATATGAATATAACATATAAATCTACAAGTACATGTATTATTAAAGTAGATACATATTACTATTGGAACACGGTACATTAAGTGACACCATATTCTATCATCCAATTACTGCCGTCAAGTACAATTGTAAAACATACCTTTTCTATGTTTGAATATATTTGACAAAGAATCTTGACAAAAACTTATTTCACGTATAGATAGCTAGAAAATATATTTAGGTGCGAATATAGCAAAATAATCAAAACCAAAGATGGGATAAAGTCGCAAGTTAAATACATCTTTGTCTGAAAGATATAATGTTAATTTGTTTAATTTCATGGATACCAGTTTTCGTAGTGTAAAGAAAAAAATGTATTTTCATGGAAACGTAAATTCGTGGGGCCCCTACTATTGTCAGTATATATGTGGTGACAAATATTCGTTGAAATCTTAATTTCGTGGATTGATACTATACACGAAATCCACGAAAATGGGCATACCACGAATAATATGAATTCACTATAACAAAAATATTACCTAGAATATCATTTCCCCTGTAGTTGTATCCGCCCATACTGAACACGTGTGAATGATCCCCTGTCACAATTATTAAGGTCTCCTTCTCATTGGTCAATTCTAATGCTTTCAAAACCGCCTCCTCCATTGAAACGGTCTCTGTTAAAGCTTTGGCGGCAAGCGTGTCATGATGGGCGATATCAATGTTGCTTCCTGCAATTACATATATATGTTTTACATACATGTACCATATCAATTAAATCAAATGTTTTGAATAAACTGGAATTTGTGATTTCACTCTGCCTATTCCACTTTCAATAATCTTTCAGTTATGTCGTGACAGTCAGTTTTATTTGTGGAGGAAACAGGAGCACACCACCTCAACTCACAACCACGACGACTCCCTTGCAAATTATAGATAACATTCGAACCTTAGGTGTTTTCTATTGGATTAGTAAGAAAGGATATTGATGTAAATAAACATGAGAATTTCTACACCATTATGCAAATTAGAGTAAAGGAAGGGCTCTTTGGACGTTGTTCTACATTTCACAGTAAGATCTTCAACGATGAGCATAACTCGTACCATAAAATGAACGTAATATAGCTTCCTAGACTGCAGCTGAGCGAAAATAGCTTCCTAGACTGCAGCTGAGCGAAAATAGCTTCCTAGACTGCAGCTGGGTTGTGCTCTTTACATCTATTGATAAGTAACATTATAGCTTCCTAGACTGCAGCTGAGTTGTGCTCTTTACATCTATTGATAAGTAACATTATAGCTTCCTAGACTGCAGCTGAGTTGTGCTCTTTACATCTATTGATAAGTATCATTATAGCTTCCTAGACTGCAGCTGAGTGGTACTCTTTACATCTATTGATAAGTAACATTTGGTCATCTTTATCGCATAGATGTTATTTGGGGTATATAATTTTATTTCCCAGATGTGGAGTTATGTATGTTGTCAATGACGACATATCCTCCACTAAATTGATTGGTTGTAATTCATGATTAGAACATAACAACAGTACAAACGTTTAGCAAAGGAATGCAATTTTTGAATTTATAGTTTGGACGTAAAAGTGTTAGTACTTTTGGATTAAGCGCGGGAAATTCTTCTACATATGTACTTCTGTCAACGCCTTTCAATACCGCATTATAAATATACAAAACCAATAGTTAATTACATTTTTACATTATTAAATAGAGTGAAACAAATAATAATATTACAATATTATATATACTATTTGTCTATTTTCGCCTGTTGTAATTTGCGTTATTATTAGGTTGAAATATGACTGACGCAGCAAATAGTTCCACAAGTGGGAGTGATTGCATGGTTGCCTGCTTTATTAACATATCTAGTTACCATGGCTATCTCCCATGTCACCCTTTTCATCAATTAAAATTAAACATTCTAAATTAAGAGAAGGCGTATGATACTTATACAATCAAACCTGCCCAAGAGGTCACCTCTATTAAGCAGTCACCTGTATTAAAAGGTCACTTTTTTCTTGTCCTGTCATTAAACATTTCATATGATTGGAACCGCTTTTAAGAAGACACCTGTATTAAAAAGACCATCTTTTGTCTGTCCCAACGGTGACTTCTTAATACAGGTAGGACTGTATAAATATAAAACAACATATACGGTAAAAATACAAACAAGGCACACATGGCCATATTACGTGCCGGCATCGATCATACAAACCTTCAACAAGTAGAAAGAATCCATTTGAATTCTTTTTCAGAATTTGTATAGCTTTAGCTGTCATGTCTGTTATACTGGGTTCTCCATTGTTACTCTTGTCACGATCGACTTCATACTGCATATGACTGGTTTCAAAAAGTCCTAAATAATCAAAAATAGTATTTATATTTCAAAAGCAATATTCATTGAATAGAGAAAATGAAACTGATGAATGAATATGGATAAAATGGACAACAAATCAGAGACAATCAAATTTCACATTAGGAAAACAGTAGAGTCTTCAATGATGAACAAACCTAATATCCTTATTATTCTTATGAACACGTTCTTTGCCTTATAACATAGTTTATACTTCTTGCCCATCAATGCTAGAACTTCATACATTTAACGTTTTGAAACTAATGGGTGCATGTAATTTGTTTCCTAAATATGAGGTTGTCAAAATGATATTACAAAATGTATACAGCAAAGGAGTGAATATTATGTTGCAAAATACAGTCTTCAATGAACCCGAGACTTTCAGAGAATTACAACACTATTCTTATTTTTTATTTTCTTTTAACTTATAAAGCTAGCGACGTGCTCTGGAAAGATTTGGTAGAGTTGAATCGGGTTTCTGAGAATACCAATCGCATGCTCCGTAGTGCAAGTCTTGTAACTAATTTTATAACACGTTATGGATTTATGGGAATTTCTGTCTTTGCTATGTTTACATGGAAGAATAACAATAAAATGAGAGAAATGATCGAGTTGTGAATATCGTTGCTGTATATATGTAGTCATATTAAATACAATGTCTTGCAACTTGGCATTGCAAGCACTTTCAGAATTGCAGAGTAATAATTAATACACCCTACCTAGTAAAGAGTCCGTTGTCATGGGATCAACATCATCAAACTGTCCTGTATTCCAAACGTATTTGTAGTTCCTTCCTTTCTCCTTCTGCTTATTTTGCCAAATCTATTGAAAGGAATAAATACAAAACATTATACATCCTACGTAAAACATTCCCGAATATAAAGAAGACAAATAAAACAATGTGAGATATGGAAAATCCCGCGGTTCAGTGATTGGGTGAATGATTGTTGTTTAACACCAATTCAGCCATTTTTCAGATAAATCATGGCAAGAACAAGTTAATTTTCAATGAGGTAATGATGAGGTCCACTTTGTACTAGACCAACACGCTTAGTTGGATTATCCTGATTCTGAGCCAACCAGTCTTTGCTCTTTTTCATTGATGCTGCGTGCTTAGCGGAGAAGCAACAACTACCAATTTTATAGTCGTTGGTTTGACCCGATCGGGGTCGATCCCTCGGTCCATATTTATTAGATCAATGTCAAGCTAAACACTATAGCATTGCCTTTTACCTCTTCCGCAATAAGCATACCGTTACCACATTACGTAGTTAAATAAGGTTGTTCTGTGCTCTAGCTCCAAATACAAAAACTCCAGCTCTGCGTGTTGGTCCAGTAAAACGCAATCGTCATCATCTCATTGTTTCGTCATAATATGCAAAATGTAGTTAAAAATATAATACCGGTACATGCATATACATAAAGTATTTGGTACAATACACTACAATTGTATTTGTAGCTGCTGTAATCAAAATATAAGTCGTAATATTGTTACACCAATCATCCTAAACAATTGTATGAGGAGTTAGGAAAATAAAACTCCCTTTAGGTCTTAATGATGAACAGTCGAAATATACCTTAAATGGCACAAACATTGATGGCTTCTGATTTCCCCTTTGGTATCTTCAAACATTATTTTATAACCGTAGAAAAATCTCTCTTTAGGGATCAATAATGAGCATTTGTAATAGACCTTAACTGGCGCAAACTTTCATGGCTGCTGATTTCCCCTTTGGAATCCTCAAAAATTTCTTTTATAACTGTAGAAAAGGGTATTCATTTCACGATAATGCTCCATAGATGTTGACGACATAATTGGATGATTGTTGAGTGTTAATTTGAAGGTCTTCTGGTCTCTCAAATGTCTTTTTGGGAACAAAACTAAGAATGTCAAATTAAATTTCATGAATTTTTGCAGACATCTCAATTATTTTCAAGCAAAATTCACCGCCACAATATTATTGAAAGTGGTGTTAAACCTCATAATCCCAATCGCAATCAAACAAAAGTCGTATTAAAGCAACACATACTGTTGTTAGATCCAATCCGTCCTTTCTCCACCCCTTTGTTGTATTATATTCAGGGTCTACAGTGGTGTTGGGTAGAAAATTTCTCCTGCCTCCACCCATTGCTACCTAAAGAAAATATATAATAAAGACAGACTATAAACCACATAAAACTTATTTAATTTGCAATAACCGGAATGAATATCACAGCAATACTATTTTCATATAATCTATGAATCTAATATTCTTTTCAACATCAAGCAGTATGAACTATATAATCAAGAGAGGAAGGTTTGGATCCCATATACCGGTTTATACCCGCCACATTTTTGTGCCTAATTACAATCCAAGATCTGGATTTCCAACGTCGCATGTTATTGTCATTTTGTGTTCAATCAGGTCAGTCAAGATGAGAGGTAATTGTTCGTTTTGTTGATATTGGTGGAATTGACGACCAATGTACTCATTTATGAAAATATTCTTTTTTTTTGGCAATTGCAGGGCCAATTTATTTATTTTCATAGAATCTTGTTAGGCCAAGACATATTATTCTATAAATTATGGTGAGAGAAATTAAAATATAAGAAATACATATAGCTCACATTTTACATACATATCGATATGTAGTTACAGTATGTATATCTATATAACTATTACATGTACCTGTATATTTGAGTTGTCGTACACAAATTGATAAGCAATATCCTTACAATTACCAACTACATTTTCCATTTTGCCATCATATTCCCAAGCCCTGTTGGCTGTATGGGCATATGAAGATGCTGGCGTTGCATGAGTCAATCTTGCCGTTGATACAAATCCACCAGCCCTTCCTGAACAAGAAATAATCAACCATTTAAATATACATATAACGTAGATATGTAGATTCTCCTTCAGTTGCCCGTGGATTACGATATTTCTCCACTCAAGAGAGATAAATTAAAATGTTTAACCACAAGCCGTCAGCCGAGTGGTTAAAATTTTAAATTTAACTCTCGAGAGTGGAGAAATATCGTAACCCACATGGGCAACTGAAGGGGAATTTGCTTCTCCCATTATCTAACACGAACTATATTTCAAAATTTGAAATTAATGCGGGGAAAGGTACGAGACATTTTAATCCTTTAGAGGATTGCAAATTTTTTCACCACTCTTTCAGCGGGGTTAAAACGCCGTAATAATGGGTGACACATCTATATACTACATGTAAATTAATGGGAAAACAACTTTACAGGGTCATATTCATACTGGATGGTTCTTATTGTCACCTGGCATCTATTTCCACGAATGTAACCAAGTTACCTGTCGATCGTTGCATAACGTCAATATTATTATTAAATATCTGGTGCTAAAAAGTTCGATCATCCAATAAACATTCTTGCAAATTATTTCAAATTGATCACTTACCATTTGCCAAGAAATGATCTAGTATTGAGGTCAACTTATTGGCGGGAGTTTCAGCAGCACAATCACCCTGCTTTACGTTATCATTGTAACCCACGATGTAAAAGTTTGTCTTGGCACCACACATCAAGGCCGTCGCTGTTTGTGATGAATCTGGTATTTGTCGATCACTGCCGTAAGTCTATATGAGAGAATGAAATGGAGAGTGTCAGTAAATATATAATTCTCTGGAAAACAATTTACTATGAAAGACAAAAATGTCAAGATCCAATTACTGACGTGTTTCTCTGTTATATAAATATAAATGATGAGTATGACAACAATAGTTACACGTGAAATTATAACAATTGATAACCTTGTTTTTACCTTAGACAGAGCAACATGAGGAAATTCTTCAAATCTGAGTACTGTCTCCTCTCCTGTCTTGTTCATTTGTTGACCTTTATATATTCTAGAGGAGGTAATAGTGGCCATACCCATTCCATCGCCAATGAAAAGAATAATATTCTTAGCCTTGTTAGTGTTTAGTTTTATTTTAAGCTGCTGTTCTAGACTGTCTCTGGCTGTCTTGTACCATTCAGATGTACCTGTAAAAGGTTAACAAAAGGATGTTCAACCAACATTATATGAGGGAGGATTGGGATCCCATTAACCAGTTTAACCCCGCCACGCCTGTATTTCCAGCACCATTTGCCATGGTCTTTTTTGTGTGTATTTGACGATTTGAGGTGAGAGGTAGTTGTCGGTTTTGTTGATATTGGAGGAATTGCTGATCGTCACTGTAAACTTTCTCTTCATAAAATATTGTTCTTAAACAATTGCCCCTTTACTATCAAATAGTGATTATAATACATTAGATCGTTTAGATAATGAAATGAATAGTCTACTACTGGAACATTATATACTGGATGGATATTGGTGGAACATATAAACTAAAGTATTAAAAGGCTCAACTCATGTCAGGTCAAAGTTCGTGTCATGTTTCCAACTATATTGTGCTTCAAAACATAATTGCGACGTGCAACATGATTGCGACCTTAAAGCAGGATGGTTTGAAAGTTAAAAATAAGTTCCGATAAATAAGTTCCGATATGATTTAATATCTATAATAAAGTTATCAGCGTCATAAGAATGTGGTTGCATCATTAGAAAAGGAATCATCGTGTTTTATATTTAACTTTAATAATATTTCAATTAATATTACGTTACAAAAGTAGTATTTTAAGTCGACCATCTCTTTAACGACGTGGTGATTATGGAGTAAACATGAAAATGATGAAATATAAATAATACGCTAGCTAATATAACATTCTTTTTCCAAGACCGCCACAATTTTGTTATTTTATCCAGCACACAGACGCCCATTATGATATTTTCCTGTCTTATATTCTTGATATACGTATAAAAATCATATCTCTTCCGACCCGATTTGTACCCTACAACGACTTTGTATATGCATGTTAAACAAACCGTAGACACCAAATTTAGTGCGCACAAAGCGTTTCTAGAAGCACCTTCATCAGGTACGCTAAAAAAAGTATGTCATGAACGTTTTTCTTCTTCAGTAATTCGATCCATTAACATTTCACATTACTTTAAACAAATTTGAATATGTTAAATCATCAACGATTTAAATACATCCTGCACTAAACGTATATTTACTTTGTCTAGACAAACAGGTTTTACATTATAAAACGGGTGCTTATTAATCTGCCGTGTATCATGTGACATTTTAATATGCAAATACTTGTCGATATTTGTTCGTAGTAAAAAAAAACTTCTTCTATTATGTTCACTATTAGTACTGTTTTGACTGTGGTCACAGGAAGCAATCCAAGTAATAATAGAACGATTTTAAATGTTTAACTAAGAATAACAGGCATTTCAACAGATAACTGCGATTACCAATAAAACATATCAAACTTGGTGATGGTGGTGGTATGGTGCTTAACGCCACTTTCAACAGTATTTCAGTTATAGGCAGGTGGTCAGTTTTATAGGTGGAGAAAACCGGAGTATACGGAGAAAACACCAACCCGCCGCAAGCTACTGATAAACAACAGTTACTTGAACTTTTCCTCAGTGTCCGTTCAAACCTATATGGCCAGTATCCATTGTATTATATTTATTTGGTTAATTAGAGTGGTTATAGCGGGTATGATATTTAACTGACGTTATAATGATGGATAAATCCGGAGAAAACGACCGACCTGTCACAAGTCACTGACAAACTTTATCATATAATGTTATATCGAGTACACCTCGAACTCACAACTTTACGTAGGAAACTTGGAGGATATACGCATTTCAATAATAGGGTATGACATGAAAATTATATGTATGCAATATACAGAAACGGTTTAAAAAACAAACAATGACGACGAAGTAAATCATATTAAAGAAAAGTTAATTTTTAGTTTGAATTATATTATATTATTAATATTCAGTCCGATTTTCAATTAATTTAGGCTTTCTTCTTCTATACCAACTTGATGATAAACATTTTAAAATTATATGGGTTTTTGCTTATTATTGAAGACAAGTTACTGTGTGATAAAGAACAGCAATAAAAGTCGTTGATCAAATTTTCAATACGCATGATGGCATCCAATAAATATAAACGTTAGAGAAACACTAGGACGCCATTTCACATTTTGGAAGGGAATTTAAAGTAACNCTTAAATTGTTTGAAGTTAATTATATATAAGCCGCACAAAAATATAGTCCACGAAAATCCAATATAGAAGACATACTAAGTAAAATCTAATCATCCAAACTAATGTTAAACAACTTTAACTTTTATCCATAGAGAAAATTGAAATATAGAAAATTGTTTAAAATATAACTTTATCAAACTTTCATGTAACTGACATGTGAAAAGTAGTGCGATTTATACGCCTAAATGCATACGAGATTATTTGCTGGGTAGCGAGAATGGCCGAGTATTTACGATTGTAAATGACCAGTATCCATTGCATTATATTTATACTGTTAATCCCCAATTAGAGTGGTAATAGCGGTTATGATATTTAACGTCAGTTATAATGATGGAGGAATCCGAAGAAAATCACTGACCTGTCGCAAGTCACTGACCTGCCGCAAGTCACTGACCTGTCGCAAGTCACTGACCTGTCGCAAGTCACTGACCTGCCGCAAGTCACTGACCTGTCGCAAGTCACTGACAAACTTTATCATATGTTATATCGAGTACACCTTGAACACACAACTTTACATAGGAAACTTGGAGGATATACGCATTTCAATAATAGGGTATGACATGAAAATTATATGCATGCAATATACAGAAATGGTTAAAAAAGAAACAATGACGACGAACTAAATCCTATTAAAGAAAAGTTAATTTTTAGTTTGAATTATATTATATTATTAATATTTAGTCCGATTTTCAACTAATTTAGGCTTTCTTCTTCTAGACCAACTTGATGATAAACATTTTAAAATTATATGGGTTTTTGCTTATTATTGAAGACAAGTTACTGTGTGATAAAGAACAGCAATAAAAGTCGTTGATCAAATTTTCAATACGCATGATGGCATCCAATAAATATAAACGTTAGAGAAACACTAGGACGCCATTTCACAATTTGGAAGGGAATTTAAAGTAACGAAAAACAGCAGTCTTTATTGTTATTACTTAATTTTAAATTTTGAAAATACATACTATTGTTGATTTGTTTTGGGGACTCTTTCAGTGAAAATGTCAAATATAATTCTACATGGTCAATAATCAGAATTAAAACACATCCTTACTATGCACTATTGAGCTTCTATGCACAAGTTTAAAAGGAGGTTAATCAGTCACGTGCAAGTAACATGGCGATCGACCAAGCATGTCGGTGTCATTTTGAAATAGAAACTTGCCTCGAAGATTGTAAATTAGCAGTAAGGATGTAAACATTTCTATGAATTTATAACCCAATGTTAATTAAATACAGTGAAACCTGTCTAAATCGAACCCTGAATAAACCGAAATCATGTATAAACCAAACTTTAAATAAAGTCATAATACAGAAAATCTTTGTTAATTTAACCTGAATAAACCGACCACCTGTCTATTCCAAACACAAAAATTGGCACCAGGGATGCTAGGTTTAGACAGGTTTCACTGTTTAAGCGTATGTATGGTGGAGACCTCTGCACCACCCTCGGTCTTATATCCAGGGTCACTCTCATGAATGACAAAAGCATTGGCTGTTCTATCAAAATTACGAAAATACAGTCAGAATTGACAATATTCACCAATTCAATCGATCCCATTTGTAGTTTTGAAAAGCAATTTTGTCGAATTATTTTGGAAAGTGTTTATGTTTAGATATAAGTAATTCAATACATTTTTATAGTTCGTCAATAGTCCAATAAACTTCACGTCTCATGAATGTATTCATTTGGACCTTGAGAATTATGAATAATATTTTGTTATAATTATCAGGTGAAGAGATCAAAAAGAAACTTTACAAAGTAGTGATAAGATTGTATATACATAAATTGACAAATATATTTAAAAGAAGCATAATACATTCAACCGGATATTTTTTCGCAAGAAATGTATTCATAATACTATTTAAACTAAAGGGTCAAATGGTTTATTAGATACATCTATTATTGAAGTTTCTGTTCCTAAGTAATGTAATCAATATGTTGGAGTTCCTTATCGATAACTTATCTGTCGAGTTCTAAGGACACATTTTTCAACAAGTCATCGGAATCCATATGGGAACAAAGTGTGCCGATCTCCTTGCAGAAATAAAAGACTTTAATATCACTTTCATGTAAATTAATAATCCAAACTTTGGTAACTGAATATCATTAACTTAAGGAAACAACAGAAACAGCTTCCTCTGTCTTATATTCTTTGTATTTACGTTAAATTTGACACCAGTGGTAAACTTTTTACCAGACTTTATCACAAAAGAGATGATTTCAACTTTGTAATATACCAACGCTCTCGCCTATATATGGAGTTTATATTTCAAAACTCATACTCTATTCTCGAGGTTGCAGTTTGTATTCACACCTTTTACAACGTCACCGTATTCCGAGTACTAAACTATTAACTCTAGGCTTCTTTAAGGATCGTCTCATCTTATCTGTACACTGTTTACAACGTCACCGTATTCTGAGTACTAAACTATTAACTCTAGGCTTCTTTAAGGATCGTCTCATCTTATCTGTACACTGTTTACAGCGTCACCGTATTCTGAGTACTAAACTATTAAATCTAGGCTTCTTTAAGGATCGTCTCATCTTATCTGTACACTGTTTACAACGTCACCGTATTCTGAGTACTAAACTATTAAATCTAGGCTTCTTTAAGGATCGTCTCATCTTATCTGTACACTTTTTACAACGTCACCGTATTCTGAGTACTAAACTATTAAATCTAGGCTTCTTTAAGGATCATCTCATCTTATCTGTGCACTGTTTACAACGTCACCGTATTCTGAGTACTAAACTATTAAATCTAGGCTTCTTTAAGGATCGTCTCATCTTATCTGTACACTTTTTACAACGTCACCGTATTCTGAGTACTAAACTATTAAATCTAGGCTTCTTTAAGGATCGTCTCATCTTATCTTTCAGAATGTTTTTCGGTAGATATCAACACCTTGTTGAAACATTTTCTGACAGTTCCTTGCAGATGACGAAATATTGCATGTGTTGGTTCAACGTTGACCTTTGTTTCATTATTATGTCTTACGATGGTCTTGTATAATACTTTGATTGAACCCATCGACCCTCTTTAACAGAACTATTATCATACATATGCCCACTTCTGTGTTACGAAGATTAAATATATTATGTATTTTTTTATCAAAACTAAGGTTCTCTTCTCTTGGGCATAGCTGAACTTAGCCGGTTTGGGCTATCCTGTTTAGGCCCTTTAATGTTATTGCTCCCAAACACTTTTAAATTATTTGGCTCTCCAATCTTTCGATTTTGAGTGTTCTTAATGAAGATTACTTCAGAAACGCGTCATGCGCACTAACTTTGATATCTATGTCTTTATGTATAATGCTCAAGATTCTTTATAATAACGCTGCTCGACCTGGTTAAAAGCGAGGGTTGGCATTTTACTCAAATGTAGAAATCACTTGCATGACCGCACCACTTTTTATAGAAGTAACTGTATCGAGCCAGGAAAGTGTACGGTCGCGCATTTGTGTGTTAAGGGTCAATTTTGTCTCTTTCTACGATTTTGATATTTGATTTTGGAATTGTTCTGACAGTGTGGTATTTTTTTTTCATTTTAATATTAAAACTAATAAAATCATAGATATCAAATATACATGTAGTGCACACCATGCGTTTCTGGAATAACCTTCTCCGGATACGCTTAAAGCCAAAATATTTAAAAGCCTTTGGGAGCAAGAATAGTTCTCCTCTCTCATACATATACGACCTTAGCTGATTTTTAAATGCATGTTTAGGCCCTTTTGGTTTTCTTGCTCCCGTAGATTTCTAAAATTATTTGGCTTTCCAATCTTTTAAATTTGAGCTTACCCGAGAAAACCGAAAGGGCAATAAAGAAAGGACAATCGAGAGACACGAGCAAACATTGGTCACAAGACACAGAACGAGGACAAGATGAACAACACAGACCCATCCAAATAACCATGGAAAGGGTGTTCGTGAAGCTCTAATAGCTTCCCAGCCGCATAAATAAGGGTAATAACAAAATTACCGAACACCGAGCAATCTTCCAACTTCATTAAAGCCAAAAGAACAGCTTGCATATCTTTTACCCGAGAAAAGACGGAAATTTGCATTTCGACTACGTTTTGCTCTATATCGCCTTATTAAAAATAAAAGAACGTATTAGTATTTGTTTGGAACAGACATAACATTTATTTCAAATCCAGACATGCAGATCTTCTTGATATCTCAATAAAACAAATATTGCATCAATTTGCAAAGGAAAATGGGAGTTTTGAGTTGGATTTCTAGTGCACTGGAGTCTGTAATTCAAATACCATGTGAAAATGATAAGGTCCGTATTTGGCGTATAGAACCAGCCTTGGGCCAATACAGCTGACCTCGAATCTATACCAGGGCCAATACAGAAACAACCAGTTAATAACACTATAATAAATGACATATAAACTGCTTGGACCTTGGAATGAATTCTTACCCAGAAACAAGTCAATCTGATTTTGTTCTCAGATGTGAAGCCTATTTAACTGTATTATTATAGCAAGGTATCATCCACCCAGTTGTCAGTGCTTTGGCCGTAACATGGTTTGATAAATATATGTTTTGGTTAAAAGTTCGTAAATAGTGTAATTATAATTAAAGATAATATTCTCCTCCCTCAGTCGATTTTGGCTATCCTGTTTAGGCTCATTGTTTTTATCGCTCACAAAGACTTTTTCAATTATTTGACTTTCAAATATTTTGACCTTGAGCGTACCTGATGAAGGTTATTTCAGAAACGAGTCGTGTGCACTAAATTTAATATCTACGTTTTATTTATAGAAATGCTTAGTTCATGCTTTTATAGTCTTATGTGGGTTAAGAATTTATTTTCATATATATCTGTTTTTTATGCTAATTTTATTGCATTTGTGAACCTTTTTTAAATTGTTGTCTTTTCATTTTGGTGGATTTTCATATTGCATTTAGATGGAATTATTTTACAGGTAAATTACAGGTGAAGCATGTTTCTTATATTGCAATATTTTGTAAAGATCAAACAATATATAATATACAAATATGTTTTTATATCTATACAGACCTATTTTCTGAAACATTTTAAATGTGTTATTGTGTATCTAGCAATGTTTGAGTGCACCTTTAATTTGGCTTTATTTAGCTTTAAAACAATACAACATATATATACGCCTTAAAAAAATATCACTTACAATGTATATTGTTGTTTAATTGCAAAATGCTTTTTTTAATATTACAGTTTGTTGCATTATTTTCTCAAGACAAACATAGACATATTTGAATGTGAAGTACATCTCTTCTCGGTATATCAAGAGAGGAAAGGTAGAAGTGAGCTGGAGAAAACACCAGTGCTACCCTTGTTGGCATTTATACATACAGCGGAACCTGGGCAATCTGACACACCCAAGGAACCTGGGCAATCTGACACACCCAAGGAACCTGGGCAATCTGACACACCCAAGGAACCTGGGCAATCTAACACACCCAAGGAACCTGGGCAATCTGACACACCCAAGGAACCAGGGAAATGTGTCGGATTGTACAGGATGTCGGAATTCTCAGGATTTATTTTAGTAAATAGAAATACTTTAGAACTATAGTTTTTTATCGGATGTCACAGCATGTCGTAAAAATCAGGTGTCGAATTGCACAAGTTCCACTATACATTGTATATACATTATATTAGGATTTGGGAATTTCGTGCGATGATTGTTACTGGTCCATGCGGAGTTAACGTGTACTGAATGATCTATGTTTGTAACATGAATGCATTATTTTGCTTTGATCTTTCTATGGTTTATATAATAGAATGTAATCAACAGGCAAGAGCTATGAAATAATACACAGAGATACGTGATATTGCACACATAAGTTCTGGACTGTAGTTTTATTACTATCAGAGAGCCGTGCAATAATAAACGATCTTCTTGATATGATATTACATGGCTACATGTTAAAAAACATTTATTCCACGGGTTTTGTTTTAACTGTTGAACTCGGAAAACCGTGGTATAAATATTAGGTATTATTATTATTATTATTATTATTAACTTTCATACACCTGAATTCACACTACGTGATAAATGTAATTTCACACCAAATGTTAATTTACTTACAATATTTTGTTGTCAAATTCCCTAAGGCGATATATTTCAGTACTTAACTTTGTGTACTAAGCAATAAGTCTACCATCCACTTTTAAAATGATTTCTAGACTTTTCTGTGATTAAGTAATTCAAGACAAAATTCTTACGTTGCGGTTGCATTGGTTGAGATGACTTTACTATGTTCTATGTTTGCTTATGAAATTAAAAAAAAATGTTTTTTTTTTTTAATTTCTTAATCAAATATAGAGCATTTTAAAGCGCCCTCGACCAATTATTAGTTTGTTTCGTGTTTTAAAAATGAAAACAAAGTCAACATTTTCAACTATTAACAATGACGTTTTACGCACTATCTTTAATTCAACATTGCCAATTGTCATATTGTAAATATTTTGATTGATGCCCGCTATATACAGGCAATATCAGAGGATTCCTTTTTTGCGCTTAAATTATTAAGACACATGAAAGATGAAACAAGAAGACCGAAACGGAAAAAAATAGTCAAACCTGCACATGCGGTCACCTCTATTAAGCAGTCACCTGTACTAAAAGGTCACCATTTTCTTGTCCTGTCATAGAAAGTTTCATATGAATTAAACCTCTTTTAAGAGATCACATGTCTTAAAAGGCCACTTTTTCTTTCTCCCAAATGTGACCTCTTAATACAGGTTTGACTGTATTATAAATTGACACTACAGTACTCACCGCCATTCACTATGTACACCAAAAGACAAGCTGTTATCACACGTTGTATCATTGCAGTCATACGCGTGTAAATGTATACATGTAGTACATGAGCAATGCATTGTACCGTACGCATCAAACCGTGACCATTTTTTAAAGAAATTTGATAATTGGATAGTAAAGTTAAGATGCTTTGAAAATATACCGTATCAATGTTGATGAATAGTCGTGAACTATTCCCCTCTGGTGTTTACATTAAAATTTGTAAACAAATGTCGATTTTATTTTATATTTAATATATTTCTTTTATACAATTCATCAACAAATATAGGTCATATGATTTATCACAGAATTGTTTCAAATGTATTAGTCTATCTATTAAATACCCACGAAGAGAAAATGCTGGTGTCAATGAAACTAGTCTAACACCGTCACTTTTTAATTGAAGTCCCTGTACCAAGTCATGAAGATGATGTTTTTGTGTGTTTTGGGTATCGATTTTGTCTCTTTCAACAGATCACAGATTAATTCAAAGTGTGTATTGTATCGTTTTTATTTACCAGATTCTGTTTGATATCCGTTCGTTTTTATTGAATATTAGTCGGGGGTCGTCGTGGTCGTGATCATATGGTAGTAGGATTTACAATTACCTATGCAATCAGTATCCATCACCTCTAATGTTGTGAGTTCAAATCCCGCATATGGCGAGGTGTACTCGGTACAACATTATGTGATAAAGTTATCAGTGACTTGCGGTGGGTCGGAAATGTTTACCGGGTACTTCGGTTTCCTACACAAATAAAACTGACCGCTACGGTATAACTGTTATATTGTTTAAAATGGCGTTAAACACCATTGAGAAGAAATAGTATATTAAATGGGTTTACAGCTACTAATGTAATCAGTTGTATTTGTATGTTTTAAGGTATCGATTTTGACTTTTACTACGATTTTATATTAGATATTGGAATTGTTCCAACAGTGTGGTATTTTTGTTTTTCATTTTTATTATAAAGTGCATTATTAACTTGCCACACATTTCGATGACCTCGTACCTGCATGTAATCCTGACACCCTTATATAACTTAAATATTATTTAGATTTGCTTTAAATACCCATATACATTTTTTATCTTATTAAAAATCAAGTCTTATCACCGGTAGATATATCGCATTTCACCTAAAATAGATGCAATGCGCGATATTGATATTCGTATTTTTAATTAAATATTTACGTATTTCACAAATTGTGTACACATTGAAAGGTAAACAACATTTCGTCTATTTAACATAAATATCATACTTTACTTCCTAATATAAGAGTACAACTTCATCGTTGTGAAAACCACTACACGAATGACCATACTATTCAAGGCCTTCACCAGAGTACTCATCATGTGGAAAAGAAACCCGTAATATTAAATACGGGTCACTTCTTATGTTTCTATAGCATAACAAGTGTGTTCTATTTATTATGCTGTGAATAATGTCACGAGTTTAAACAGATGATCGAAAGACCGGTAATCGCACCATTTTGAACAATAGTACCGATCATGACCATTGCCATCAAATGATTCATGTAATATTAAATACGTGCTACTTCTTATGTTTCTATAGTACTGTATCGTATACATAACACGTGGTTTCTATTTATTATGCTGTAAATAATGTCACGAGTTTAAACAGATGATCGAAAGACCGGTAATCGCACCATTTTGAACAATAGTACCGATCATGACCATTGTCATTATTTCTAGTGCATATTACATACATCCAATTCCAATACTTATCCACCGCCACACGACATGAAAATAATTAAAAGCTAAATACATAAAATGATTCATGTGGCCATCTGGAAATCGCAACATCGACAATTAAGGAATAATTTTCTTGAAGATCTTGTAATATAGTAGCTCGAGATTTAAAAGAAATCTTTGTAGACGTTTTTAAGCTGTATATCACATTAGAATAGTCACATATATCACCTATATTTTGAAACGAGAAAACGGATTAATCAAAAACAAGTAATCTTCGAAACTTTGTTCCTTGGCGCATAAGAGACAATGACATCCATACTATTTGAACAACAAACACACATGAAATACAAGACCATGTTTATATTTAGGAAAATAAAATGAGATCATGCGTTCCAAAAGTGGCAAATAATGGCACCATCGTGTAACATTTATTCCCTAATAAGGTTATAATTTCTCTCAAGCATTGGTAACAATAACCGCATTTGGTCCTTTGTCTTTGATGGTCCAAACGACTTCTAAATTGTAATGTTTTCCAATCTCTTGACTATGATATATCATACGCGATGAGAGTTATAACAATAGTGCTGCGTGCGCACTAAATTAGATATCTACGTTTTTATCTATTAAGCAGAAAGCACCGGTTTTAGACCTGAAACTTCAGTAATGTTTTTCCTCAGTACCTCAGTATATTCTATTACCGTCACAAATATAATGATCTGGTGCAGTAAAGATGTTCACGCATGATAATCTGGCATGTTATACAACGTACAAAAAAAAAGAGGAAAATTCTTAAAGAATGGACAAACAAATTGTTAAGATGCTGAATAAAATTATATCTCTTGACGTTCCATGTGTAGGAGATTCGTTAGCAGGGTATATACCCGGACTTGTTACCACGATTCTATCACAATCATTAGCATAATCTCCTACACAAGCAGCATACTGCATCACGTGGGCAACATAATTCTGCTCCTGAACTCCATTTATCAGATGAGACATTGGTCCTGTAGCAAAGATTGGCACGTCTTCTCCGCTGTGTGTTTCTGAGGCAACAGGGACAGCACTCTGATACATGTAATCGTATGCACCTATAAATATAAAGAAATAATGAGTAATATGATATTGAAAAATGCAGAAGAGAATATTCAAATTAAATGTTAGCTTTCTGTCTTTATGCAGAATGCATCTGTTCTATTAATTAGTAAAAGGAAAATAATTCACATCTATTAATGTAGGAACCGTTGTGAAATAAGCAGCTGAATGGAAATTTCAAGAAAACTGGAAGAAACTTGTATAATTATTTCTGGTTCGAAATAGGACTATCAAACATTTTTAAGGCAGTAAATTTCAGCTGCTATTTGTCCATTTAGCCGGATAAATAGACATGAGACAATTTGTTTAGCTAGTCAGACGAATAGAAATCAGAATAATAATTTGAAAACTTGTGATTCTTTAAGTCAAATTAGTACGTCAGATTTCGAGGTGTGGATAATTTCAAAAAGATTAAATGTTGAACACCTAACGACGGACCGAGCATGAAGTGTATTCGTCCATAAACTGCATGATCTGAATGCTTGAAATGGTCATCAACATGATTTTTACCACCATCAGACGTAACAAGTCTGATAGAACACCAGAATGCAATTAATTTATTCCTTTCTTCCCCACCGAAGCAATAGTTTTAAGTTTTCAAAATACTCAAGCATTTCTATGAAATTGATGCGTTACAGTACAAAGCACAAAATAAATGCTTATTACTTAAAAGATGTAAATCAAGCAAACAATCTTTGTTGTCAACAAGTTCACTACTATTAACATTGCATAACGTGTATCGAAGGAGGTATGCCATTGACAGCTAATACGACTCTTTATAGTACTATACATCTACATCATCCCGAATTATACGTGTAAGCCATAATAGTGTCCTGTGAAAATGTGTCCGATTGCATCTTTTTCAAATGAAAAATCCTCAACAGACCAAAAGAAGTCACCTCTGCGCTTTATTCCGTCCTCGGACTTTATCATAGAAAACAATTGTAACAGAGGACAATCTTTCACGGCGGACACTATTTAATCCTACATACGCACCTGTATCAACATGGGTAAGATTGTCCCGACCAGTTGTGTGATTAATTCCTGGCCCATTAGCATATGCCAATGTAGTATATGGCATCCCATCTAAAGCTGGCTCACTGTCATCTGGTTTGACAAGACCTACAGCGAAAATAAAACATAGTGCATAAAACAAATAGGAAACAAACAACAATTCATTTTAAAGCTAAATTGATAATGTACAAGGGACGTCGTGGTCGTGATTGGATTTACAACTAGCTGCGTAATCTGTGCCGATCACCACTAAAGTTGTGAGTTCGAATCTCGCTCATGGCGAGGAGTTCTCGATACAACAGTATGTGATAAAGTTTGTCTGACTTGCGACAGGTCAGTGGTTTTCTCCAAATACTCCGGTTACCTGCCCTGCACCGAAAACAATGACTGCCACGAAATAACTGAAAGATTGATGAACGTGTCGTTAAACACCACAACCCTAACCCTACTAATAATGTACATATAGATGAGAAACAAGTCATTGTAATTCATCTTAAGGCTACTATGCTATAACCAGTCTCCGAAATGACGTCTGTCGTTGGTAAGTGTACATTAATTATTATTTTTACATGTTACGTGACTATAATAGATTAAATGAAATTGAGGATAGACAAAGAATAAAAAAGAAATACAAGGACACGTACACACCTGCCCCTAGTACCATATTGAAAAATTATTATATTAACAGTTCAAGGATAACAAGTAAATAAATGAGATATAATAAGAATAAAACCATGTGATACATGTTACATTAGAACAATAAATACATGTTAGAGAATATCGAAAGGGTAATCAAAAATGACAATCCAGAGAAACTGGCAACACAGTATGGAGAAGACGAAGAAAAACAAAACAAACACACGATACAATATATGTTGGAAACCACTATACCCAATAAAACACAAATAAAGTAAATAATACATGAGCCCTCCTACAAATAACTGGAGGCAAAGACGAACCGACCATCGTTTGTATACAGAACTCAGAACATAAAGACACATAGTAGGACAACACATAAATCTATATAAAAAAATGAACAAGACGGACCACACCAAAAACCAGGAGTGGGGGATGTACTCACACACTCTGATATAGGTGATTGATGAGTATATACGTATAAAAGTGGCATCATTAGAACGATAAACATTGTCCAATGTGGTGTCTATAGAACCATATATGCAAGTGTATTCACTGACATATGTCGTCCCATTAGAAGGATACATATGTACACTGACATCTGTGGCATTATAAAAACAATATATCCTCGGAATCTTCTCGGCGGATCCAAGCTTGCAATGCTATAGTCAATTATTCATCTACATGTAGTTCGCACTGCTGTTTGATTTGCACCTTTGCAGTTCCGAGTTGTCAAGTAAATGTCGAGCAAAAGGTTACTTAAGGCGACGGACACAATTTATGCAGTATTACTGACCAATTAAAATAGACAATAAACAACTTAGGAAGCTGCCATAAATGACACAGTTTATTTTCATTGGTCAGTCATCTTGCGTAAGCACCGCCTTTCGCCTTATGTACCGTTATCGGTCAACAACCAATTAAACAACAAAAGTTAAACAATTATGTTGCTTCGACATGTGTTACAGCAGTAGCATCTATTAGAGTATCATTTACAAGGAAATTGTTAGATGGGAGCCAGCGGGATTATCATGATAGGAATAAAAAAAAAGATAGTAGATATCAAAGTGGTATATCAGAAGCTGTACATCGAAGGACAGAATATACAGTGTCCAAAAGAGAAAGGACTATGAGTTAAACAATGATACGACATTGAAAATTATTGATTGAGTAACAAAAACCCACAAGCAACCTCGGTGCTTCGGAAAGGGGGAGGGGGTGCAGTTCCTGCCCCACAAGTGACACTCGTCTTGTAACTGATAAACGACATGGACATACAATGGTTTTGAAACCTTGTTTTGATACGAATGAATGTAAATGTATAGAAAACAAATAAAACATGGATCCCTGAAATTAAATGGATGTAAAGAAGAACTGAACATGTTTATACCGGAAAGCGTAGCTAAAAATACGAATACAGAATACATGCAATTGGACAAAACGAACAACAGGAATCCCAATAAGCACCAGGGAACAACCCGCTGTTCTTCGAGAAGCACTGACAAATTTGGTATCACTAGCATTCAAACAATACGTCTGCAATGTTACGTGAAAATATTAGACCTATAATTTATATACAATGACAGATATGGGGAAATTATACGTCTATGTGGTATCATTATATTGATAAATTTATCCACTGGTACGTATTGTATTAAAAGAACGGTAACTCTATCCACTGACACACGTGGTATCAAAAGAACCACTAATACATGCACTAACACACGCGGGGTCATTTATTATTGGTATTTACATGAAGTAATTACTATTAAAACTAAGGTTCTCCTTCTTCAGGCATAGGGGCTCGTATCCTATTTTGACAGTCCTGTTTCGGCCCTTCGGTTTTATTGTTCTAAAAACATGTGGCTTCCTAATATTTTGACTTTGAGGTTACCTGGGTTGCGTTCAATATCGTAGCAGCTAGCCTAGCTGCTAGGTAAAATAGCCATGACGTTATTGAACGATTAGCTACGTAGCAGTGCTAGCAAATATGGCGCCAATCATATAGAATAATTTCTTGGAACATTTTAGCTAATCGTATGTGTCTAATTACCTTAATAAATTATCATCCGTATTAAAAGCGTTGCCACTTCCTGCAATGCCACTATTTTTGCCTTACGAAATTAAATTGAGTTTTTGCCGCCATCTTGGATTCAAAAGCTAGCATAATTTGTTTAACCTAGCTAGAGCTACGTAGCGGCTATGCTAGCTTTCCGTTCAATAGGATTTTTCTACGTAGATTAACCTAGCAGCTACGATGTTGAACGCACCCCTGGTGAAGGGTATTCCAGAAACTCGTCGTGTGTATTAAATCTACGTTTTTATTAACGTTATACCCAAATTAGTGTTGGAAGTGGAGTTTGATATCAAGAATGCTAATTCCAATCAATTTGGATTTGGTAAATTTACAGGATAATTAAGCTAACTTTTCACAACTTCACTACACTGTTATTATTTTTGAAAATAAAATTGACACAAAATATATATGTTGCAAGCTAAAATCGTCATTTCTGTCAATACTGGACAGTTCTGAGGTATATAGGACATATAAGTAGATCTATGGCATTTTCTAAAACTTTTCAAACGAATTCTCATAAGTTCCCATCAATCTTTCATCAAGAATTGGACAAATGGTATATTTCAAACGGTGAATGCATTTTGTGAACTTGGCCACAAATGTGGTATAAAGTAACAAACAAACAGACAGAAACTATTTAATGGCATTCTAGTGTGGAGTTGGACCCTTGTTTTAAATGCCTTCAACCTTTGTAGTTTGCATTTATTTAAAGATACAAAATGTAACTCAAATCACAGACCTAACTTCCCTATCATATAGAATACTACAATCCAATTTTCACAAAGGAAATATAACTCATCTAGTTTAAATTTGACATGCAAAAGGGGATTTAATTTCGCATTATGTTTAAAATATGATATTAAATCAAATACAAATAAGTCAGGATTGTAAAAATGATCAAATATATACATAAATTCAGTTCTATGAAACTTGAACTCTGCTTTGACGCGCGATCGTCATTAATTCGTGTGTATAATTGGTTGTTGGTCATATTTTTTTTTGACAACTAAGAAGTAAAATTTATTCATGCCAACACATTTCTATTTGTATTTTCCCTCGAGAAAACAATAAAATGACGACGCCATAATGTTAAAATATCACAATTACCTATTGTCGGAAAGATTGTCAAGGGCGGAAACAAATAGAATGTCGTCACAATGACACACAACTGACATAACATACATTAATGTCATTCATCTAAATGCTTAACATATGTCTTTTTCATATGTACCTGCTAAAATAAAATAAAAAAAACAAAAAGTAAACACCACACTTTCGGAACAATTCTAAAATCAAATATCAAAACCGTAGAAATAGGCAACGTCAATACCTCTCACACAAAGACATGACCTCTGACCCCTAACACACAAAGACATGACCGTTCACTTTCCTGGTTTGGAACAGGCACTTTAATGAAACGTTGTGGGGTTAAGCTAGTTCTCTGGGCTCACACCTTCCCTCTAAGTGAAACGATGCGGTAATGCAATTGTTTTCCACATATGAATAAAATGCCAACCTTCATACACAACCAGGCGAACAGAGTTATCATATAAAATGTTATATCTTCAACGTTATATATAATATGTTTAATCTTCGCGACACAGAAGTTGTATAATAGTCGTTCAATTAAAGGGAGCCGTTTTCTAGATATTAGTTAGTATGCAAGGCCATCGTATGACATACTAGGAAACAAATAGGCTAACAAAATATATTTGCCGATACCATCTCTGATGATCAATAAAATATTTAAAAGATAATTAGCAATCATTCACTATGTACACAAATCAAAATAACAATATTAAAACAATCTCTGCATTAAATGGTGATGAACAAAAATGTCAGGACCGGCGTATATTATAAACATTGTTAATGTGGATGTTGTACAGGTGCAAGCTGCGAGAAAACGTTCCACCAATGACGTGATAATTTCTAAATATAGTACAACATCTATTTCATTTAGAGAGATAGATTTGGACTCTACCTGTTTTTATATATCCATATTAATGATATGTATATCTAGTAAGTGGACCAGTCTACTTGGTTATAAGAGGAGTTTGAAGATACCAAAGGGGTAATCAGAATCTGTAAATTAAAGAAGAACAGACAAACAACACAATGGACAAAAGATACCAAAGGGGTAATCAGAATCTGTAAATTGAAGAAGGACAGACAACATAATGGCAACCAGGAAAATGTCAAAAGAACAAACAACCATCTACAAAACATTACTAGTAAGACTAAAGATAACTTGAGAACACATTACTGTTTGTATTATTCATACCTAAGATATCGTTTCCTCTGTCTGTGTATCCACCTATTGTAAACACGTGTGAATGATCTGCTGTTACAATAATCAATGTTTCCTTGTCATCAGTAAGTTCTAAGGCTTTTATAACGGCATCTTCAAAAGCAAGTGTTTCTTCTAAAGCCTTTGCTGCCTTTGTTTCGTGATGGGCATGATCAATACGACCTCCTAAGTTAATAGATAGAGAAATAATTACAGGATTCATTGGAGAACATCTACATGAATTATGTACTAGTGGACTGTTCTTTCAATTAGCTAGCTGCATACAAATACAACTAAGTGTGATTAGTCTAATACAAAGCGGACATCATAATCATCTCATCGAATGTGACTTGATCTCACCATGATATATAAAATGTAGCTGAAAAATTATCATGTGGCTTTCGAAAACAATAATTCACTTATTATTATATAAACATAAGAGAAAACCGAAAGGGCACTCAAGAATGGACAATCCATAGATGATACCAGGGAAACTATATTGCACATTAATTTGCTATATTTCATAATTTGTTTGATATATGGCAAATTTCGTATTTTAAAAGTTTGATCTCTATGCATTACATTGACCCGGTCGATGCCTCCCATGCAAAAACTAAAGCTAAGACATATATGTGTCTTTAACTGCGGCTCGTTCATTTGGTGCGATATGGATGTTTAAAAATCACACTGATCCTTTATTCTCGTATTTCTTAAATATTTTCTGGATCAATCTCAGAAAGACAATTTGCTCCGTGAACAGAAATGGAAGTTATCAGTCTCACAGAGAAACTCCGCCAAATGGTAGTGTTTTAGATTTAACAAAACATGCATTGATATGTATGGTAGAGTAGATTAGAGTTGGATGTATATTAACTTAGTATTTTTATTTAATAACATTAAAATGAAAAAATATGAAAAAACAATAAAAATTTTGTTTAGAAATATTTGGAAAATACCAACCTTCAACCATCAAGAAAAATCCATTATTATTCTTTTTCAAAATTTGAATTGCCTTTGTCGTCATCTCAGCCAGACTTGGTTCTCCCATGTCACTTGTATTACGGTTGACTTCAAACTGCATGTGATTATTTTCAAAAAGTCCTATAATTTAGATAAAGTAAACCATTAGTCACATGTGATAATCACGCTGAAAATAGTAAAAGTATAGATTCGTGTAGAATGTTGAAATTGAAAAAGAGGTACTACGTTTCAGAAGCATACGGGAAAAGAAAACATTTCACAGAAAGGGGAAGCGCATCGATAGTGTAGTAATGGATAGCGTGATCATCTCGACTGTGGTAGATCGTGGGTTCGAGCCCCGACCGGGTCAAACCAAAGACTATAAAATGTGTAGTTGTTGCTTCTCCGCAAAGCACGAAGCATTCAGGAGAAAGAGCAAAGACTGGTTGACTCGAAATCAGGATAATTATGTCCGAATGGGGCGTATACGCGGACTGTTGTTTCAGTGAACTAGCACTCTAGACTCCAACTAAGTGTGTTGGTATAGTACAAAGCTGAACTCATCTAATTGACATTTAACTTGTTCTCGCTAAACAACAATCACTCACTAAAAGGGGAGGTTATATCCCAAAAACAAATTTAACCCCTCCACATTTTATAAAACTGCCTTTAGCAAGCCAGGTAAGGGAGCTGTTATGTACATCTATGTATATGCGTGTAAGTGGTTATTCCACAAACACTAAATTCGATATTTATGTCTTTATTAGATAAATGCTTAAAGATAACTAAGAAGCTACCTAACCAAGAGTCCCTAGTGCTTATGTTTCTATTGATATATTTCGTTTTCATTAAAAAATAAAAGGGATTGCGAAAATACAATATACACTCGTCCACATTTATGCTGTTTATACATTTGCCATCATGAACTTGGATTACTGTTACGAGATATCAGTGTCACAGATGCCAAAGGATATACTTCCTCCATTTGATTTACGGCATCTGGTTGCCTCTTTGGGATCTTAAAACAGTTGGTAGATGCCTCAGTATGTACGAACAATTATTTTAGCATTCACCAAAGAATAGCAGTATGTATATATGAATTATTAATATGATGCTCTATACAACATAGTCACTATCTATTAGTTATGCTCCACGGACGGGTGTTTTACCTGCCATTTCACCATCACTGTATAGGTGTACATCTGTGTAGTTCCTTCCCCCAAATAAATCTAGTACTCAAAATACAGCTGACAATCCCTGAACGTGAAAATAAACACCGAAAACTCAACTCAAAAAGGTAATTAACATATTCCTCACCTAAAACAGAATCAGTAGACATCGGATCTATGGCATCAAATTGCTCTTTATTCCAAACATACTTGTGACGCCGATTTTGAGATGTCTGGAAGTCTTCCCAGATCTTGAAAATATAAATACACAATATATTAATATTGGGTTAATAGCACTGTTTTTATCATAGTCAGTGACTTACGTCAGGTCAGTGGTTTATTCCAGGTACTCCGGTTTTCTTCATGAATAAAAACTGACAGTCACGATGTAGCTCAAATATTGTTGAAAGTGGCGTTAAACACCATAATCCTAAACCGAACATGTCGATCATGTTGTGTAAACTGGATCACTACAAGACGCGATCGTCGAATAGTGATGTAGCTTACACAACTGACGATAAATGATAAAGCACTTGTTCAAACATATTTTAAGTAAACCATAATAACAAATGGAGTTTCAATGATCAAGAACGAGAGTTCTTTGGATAATATTAGCCAACACGTTTAACCCCGCCACAAGTATGTGATTGTCCCAAGCCAGAACTTAGAGGGTAATGAGCTGTATGCAGTGGTCTTTTTGATTCAATGATTTGTGGTGAGAGGTGGTTTTAGTTGTTTGTTGTTGTTTTTTTTCGTTTTTTTGTACTTTTTTTTTTGTTTGTTTTTGTTTTGTTGATATTTTTGGACTCGTTGATCACCATTGTTTAAACTTTCGTTTTATAATGTGCAGATAAACTATCGTCACACGTTTAAACAGAAGTATTATATCTGCCTTAAGTCTCACCTTTACGTTGACAAGGTCTTATCTCGGTTAGTGAGGCTATATTTTATATATTATGGTACGTCATTATGATAAGACGATAACTGTATCAAAGTTGAAAAAAAATAATGTATATGATTGATATGAAAGAAGACAAAGACACGGAAATCGTCATGGTAATTGGGCATGTGGCACTTAGATGATCAAATTCATTTTTCTAGTGGATATTAGAAGCACTAGAAAACAATCATTTTAAAAGAAGATAAAATGTTGGATTATTCTGATAGTCAATTTGTATCAATATTTCAATATGTAAATGGACTAACATACTCTTACCGATGTAAGATTTAGACCATCTTGTCTCCTCCCATCTTCGTTGTATTCGGGTTCTTTTGTGGTGTTTGGATAAAAATTAGTTCTGCCACCTCCCATGGCTACCTGATAAAGAAACAATTTTCATTACGTTCTCCTTTAACACTATGCAGACTTTATTTGAAATGTACTTCAGTTTGAAACATGATTGATTGATTGATTGATGTTTAACGCCATTTTAGCAGTATTTCAGCTATATCTTGACATGGACAAATTATATATATTAGACACTAGAAGACTTTAAGAAATAAAGGATAATTGTCTATAAAACAATCAGGTTATATGTAGAAAATAAAAGAAACATTAGTTAAAAACAGGATTTATGTTATATTATATATTCACTTGGTCGATATCTCTGCTGGTGGTCAGTGGCACTGACATGATGCATTATATATCTTTACGTTTATAATTTACAGTTCTAAAATAATGTCATTATTAAAAGTAAGTCAATCTCCCCAGGACTAGGTAAATTGAGCTGATTTTGGAAAACTTGTTTAGGCTCGTTGGCTTACTTGCTTCAAGATACGTTTAATTTATTTGACGATCCAATCTTTTAATTCTGAACGTACTTGATGAAGGTTATCCTAGACACGTGACCGAACGTACCTGATGAAGGTTATTCTAGAAACGTAACCGAACGTACCTGATGAAGGTTATTCTAGACACGTGACCGAACGTACCTGACGAAGGTTATTCTAGAAACGTGACCGGACGTACCTGATGAAGCTTATTCTAGACACGTGACCGAACGTACCTGACGAAGGTTATTCTAGACACGTGACCGAACGTACCTGATGAAGGTTATTCTAGAAACGTGACCGGACGTACCTGATGAAGCTTATTCTAGACACGTGACCGAACGTACCTGACGAAGGTTATTATAGAAACGTGACCGGACGTACCTGATGAAGGTTATTCTAGAAACGTGACCGGACGTACCTGATGAAGCTTATTCTAGACACGTGACCGAACGTACCTGACGAAGGTTATCCTAGACACGTGACCGAACGTACCTGATGAAGGTTATTCTAGACATGTGACCGAACGTACCTGACGAAGGTTATTCTAGAAACGTGACCGGACGTACCTGATGAAGCTTATTCTAGACACGTGACCGAACGTACCTGACGAAGGTTATCCTAGACACGTGACCGAACGTACCTGACGAAGGTTATTCTAGAAACGTGACCGGACGTACCTGATGAAGCTTATTCTAGACACGTGACCGAACGTACCTGATGAAGGTTATTCTAGAAACGTGACCGAAACTAGCTATCTTCGTTTTTATTAAACGTTCGAAATTTCAAATTTAACCAATACAGTTTGATTTAATCGGTAACACGATCAATAATATTTGTATTTAATAAAAACGTAGATATCAAATTTAGTTCACACGACGCGTTTCTGGAATAACCATTATCAAGTACATTCAAAATCGAAAAATTGCAACGTCAAAAAAATCAAAAAGTAACTTTTGATAGAAATGTCTACATTTCTATTATTTGCATAAGCAGGTCAAAGCAATACGCCATTAAAAGTAATACGTCATTGAAGCAATACGGCAGACAACCATTACTCAGCTTGTTGTATTATACTATTACATAGGTTATGAATTAATTATTTCATATAACATTTAAACAGTTTTAGTAGAATTATGATAAACATGATTTATACATGTTAAGTAATATAAAAGTCGACAAAAAATATGGTTTTGACGTAAAAACACATCGCAAAAAGACGACTGTATATTTTTAACACATCATTGAATGTCGTAATCAGTTCTAATTAACGTACATGTTCTAATTAACGTACATGTTCTAATTAACGTACATGTTCTAATTAACGTACATGTTCTAATTAACGTACATGTTTTACGCAGAGAAAGAATGCATTATTTTCCTTTGATCTTGTTTTAATGGCTTAGACACCAGAATGTAAGCAACAGATAAGAACACACAGGTACGAGATATTGCACACTTGATATCTGGGCTACAATAATCTAGCACCTAGACCATGCCAAGAAATCCCAGCCAAAAATTCCGGTCGACCCCCTATGGCACTCATTAGTAGTTAAATCATTGAAACAGATTAGTTAATGACCTGTATCGCAACAGCAGGCGAAGTTTCCATAGCAACTTCCCTTCTTCTCATTAAGTTTTATGATAACAAGATTGACCAATACTCTGAAGTGGTATTGCTATTGTTTATCAGTGTTGTAAAGTGTCGTATAAATTTAAGATACATGTATATAATTTGAAAGATGGCAAGAAATAGAAATACTCCGGCACTGTTTTATATCAACTAAAATGATAATTTATAAGAATAAACCTAAAAGAAAAATATTAATCAATAATGCTATACACATGCTTAATGAATTCGAAGAAATTCCGTCTTGGTTAATAATTTATGTTAATGAATATATGATTAAAACGGTAATTATGCGATTTAATTCAATAAATAAATACACTCAGTGGGGGAAACATTCAACTTATGTTCACTTATATCGCATGGATAAGAGTGAAAACAAATAAGGTAAGTGAAAATAAGTTGAAATGTCAAATAAATATTTAAAAATCAAAATTAAGTTAACACATTAAAAAAAA
>MJUT01003530.1:878933-900608 GCA_002080005.1 Gigantidas platifrons | reverse complement strand
CCCCCCCTTTTCTCCGGTGTTTTATTTTTAGCAAATTCAACTTCTTTACGTGTCCGTGTTCTTATCAATCCGATCTTACAATAACAGTAGTTTATATTGCACTACGGTTTGGATTTCTCTGCTATAAGATAGGGACCATATAATGGGTTATCCCGCAGTAACAACTCCGCTAGTTTTTTTTGGGAGAATAAAACAAGATAATTTCCAGTTACATGTCATTTATTAAATGACGTAATAAATGACGTAATACAACTAAACTAACAAGCATAAAAACATTAGTAAAATAAGGGAGTGAAGTAAAAACCAAGTATCAAATAAAAGTACAAAGTTGCTCATTGACACTTCACTCCCATGCAAAATGTATAGACGGACCGCAACCAGGAAAAAATGAACACCTGAATAAAATAGTGTTGTAATTAAATATCATGTACGTGATATAGAAGTTTAAAAGAATTTCAATGGTTATTATAATTTTGATATCAATTCGGTTGTATTTCACTTTGACTATTTCAATTACGGAAGACGGACCGCAACTAGGAAAAAATGAACACCTGAATGAAATAGTGTTGTAAATATCATGTCCTTGATGTACAACACTGAACAATATTATTATTATAAATTTTATATCCTATTTTTTCATAACCTGACGATGTGCACGCCATGGCGTGACAACGTATATGCAGCTACGCCTCTGTGATTTCTTGATAATACCAGAGAGGCAACTTGTCTGTAACAATTTTGTAACATTTTATTGAACAGACATTAAATATTTATTACAACGACATTAACAAAGAATATCCTTTTTTTCATCTCAAAATTATTTTTTTCGCCGTACCAGCCAGAAAAAGTGGTACGGTCGGAACCGTACCAACCGTATCGGGTGCTACGGCAGTGAGTTGCAATGAGGCCTATAAACCCTTCAACTATGAGTATAATATTATGCCTCACGGCAAGTTCAAGATTGCCTCTAATGTGCCTTTTGCTTTGTTTTGTTTGATGTTTATAATTAGTTAGCTAGAAATCAATTATAATTAGTTAGCTAGAAATCAACAGATAAAGAACTTATTTATTGTTAATTTCAATTGCCTTTTCTTGTCAGACATAATTTGTTTTGAAATATTGACGTCACGCAAAAGGGGAATTTCGGAGCTAACTTACAAATCATATACGGTAAGGTGCCATTTCCGTCAGTAACTGAGTCTTAGTCTGTTAACTTATTTATTGTCCCTTTATTGAGAACATGGAAATAAAATTTAATTGTCTTTATATATTTTTTTTTGCATATATTTTTTACCGAGGCAGCTGCCTCGGTTGCCTCAACGTAAGCCACGCCTTTGGTGTGAATTGCTTCAATCTCCACATAGCACTAGGTCAACAGTTATCATAGATTAGTAGGTGATGGTAATCATCCATGTAATTGGCTCAGTGGGGTGTTTGCAAAATTTCACCGGAGGCAATTTCTTGGCATGCGTGATATTGCATGGCTTCATATGTTACAAATCAATTATACCACGTTTTCCGAGTTAAACTGTTAATCAATCTGACGCTTCGCATTAGATTGTTTAACTGTTTAACTCGGAAAACCCTTGTATAAATATTACTGTACCTTTCTTTTTGTACATTTATTAACCATAATGTATGTTAATTTGTATTGTTCAATTTTGTTTGTTTTTGTTGGTATTTCAGTTTACATCTGAGTTTATCTTGACAGTGAATTTCTCACTGTTTATTGTAATTGATATTTTATTTTTATTTTGAAAAAAAAGATACATGCGTATTATATAATAGCAAACAATACTGTTAATGAAGACAATTAAGGCATGGGATTAAGGGATATGATGTTTAACGCCACTTTCAACAATATTTCAGTTATATACTGGTGGTCAGTTTTATTGGTGGAGGAAACCGGAGTACCAGGAGAAAACCACCGACCTGTCGATAAATATTGAGAGTGACAATACATAGTGTAAAAGATGAAAACTTTATTGATACCATTGGTCTACTACGATTATATTCAGTTGGGTTACTACAATATATGGACGGTATGATCTAATTCCTTGACCTTTATGTGTTAGTTTTTGTCAATATTTAATTGACTCCTTTTTTCATAATGAAACCTATTTTGTTATTAACTATAAGGGACGGTGTTGGCCAATATACATAGTGTCACAAACCTGGATGTAATTGTGATCATACACCAGCTGGTAAGCAATATCGGTACAATTTTCAACCACGCCATCTCGTATCAATTGTCCGTCAGATTCCCATCTTCTAGTAGAAGAATGAGCATACGCAGCTGCCGGCGTTGCATGAGTTAATCTTGCTGTTGTAACCACTCCCGTTGATCTATCTGAAATAAATGCCTGGTAAATAAACGTTAGAGAATACCGAAGGGGCAATCAAAAATGGACAATCAAAAGAAACTGGCAAAATAGGGTACACAAGACGAAGAAAAACAAAACATAACACAATTTGTGTTGAACACCACAATACCCAAATAAGACATGAGCCTTCCTACAAACAACTGGAGGTAATGACGAACAGAACAAACACAAATAACGTAAATAAGACATGAGCCTTCCTACAAACAACTGGAGGTAATGACGAACCGAACAAACACAAATAACGTAAATAAGACACGAGCCCTCCTACAAACAACTGGAGGTAATGACGAACCGAACATCCTAAATAAGACATGAGCCTTCCTACAAACAACTGGAAGTAATGACGAACAGAACATCCTAAATAAGACATGAGCCTTCCTACAAACAACTGGAGGTAATGACGAACCGAACAAACACAAATAAGACATGAGCCTTCCTACAAACAACTGGAGGTAATGACGAACCGAACATCGTTTTTATGCGGAAATCGTAATATATGTCACAACACGGAACTCAGATCGTCAAGAGATATAATAAGCCATCAACAACAAAAGTTTTCCCCATTAGCTGTTTCTGCAAGAAGATATTCACATTGTCCCGCACTCTTTCGTATTAGTTATTCCCCACAGCAGCGAAACGAGTCATATTTCCATATACCATGGTTCTCTGTTGTGTAGATTTCTAGCGAAATTAAATAAACTTAAGCTATAACTCTAAATAATTAGATTGGTTGCTGTATGGAGTTTAACGACACATTAAACAATATTTCAGTTATATCGTGGCGATCAGTTGTATTGGCGGAGAAAACCGGAGCACCCAGTAACCACCGACCTGTCGCAGGTCACTGAAGAACTTTATCACATAATGTTGTATCGATTACACCTCGCCAGGAGCGGGATTCGAACTCATAACTTTAGTGGTGATAAGAACTGATTACACAGGTAGTTGTATATCCAGCTACCATACGATCACGACAACGACGGCATCCTGAATAATTAGATCAATGTTGAAGGCACATAAGGATATAATCATTATATAAGACTGTGCGAAGACACATCCACTGATCAACTAAAACTTTCTTGTTTTTTATTTTATTGATTTCTTTTTATTTTATTAATTAATCGACAAGACACCGGTTTATATTCATAGCATGGTGTGCCTATGTGCTATAGGTTTTTCATTCGAGAGAACACATATTCCTTTCAATGAGAAAATTAGAACGAGATACTGGTAGGCGGTTTCACATTATTCATTTCGATAACCTATAAGATTTACGGGAAATTAAACTTTTTTTCAAGGTTTAGATCAAATTTCAAGCATCAGTCACATATGTAAGTCTTATTTTACTTCGCCAACATCACAAAATGTACCTTTATTATTAAAGTGATGAAGAATCGAGTACACCGTATTGTTTAGATTAGTCGCGTCACAACCTCCAGGTTTGACATGTTCATTCATTCCTACAACCCCATTATTTGTCTTTACACCACACATCAGGGCTGTGGCTGTTTGAGCAGAATCTGGTACTTGACGGTCAACGCCATAAATCTGCAACAAAAACGTAGATATCTAATTTAGTGCGCACGACGCGATTTGGAATACACCCAATAGTACGTTCAAAGTCAAAATAAATAAGTATAAAAAAAGATGGTATTATGACAACGACAACTGAAATATTAGAGGACTATTACAAAGTCAGGCATGATACAGACAAAGGTAATTGAAACAAAATAAAGAACTATATAATGAAATATAACAGGACAGGACCACTCCAGAACGATTGGATAGAATATAGGGTAAGAAAAGTTTGAAGGAGAAATCAGTAACTGTGAATCGAAAAAGGACAAAAAGATACAAAAATTGTCTAAAAAAACACTACACAAAAAACTAATGATTGTAAGACGAAAACATGAAATATACTACAAAAGTGGAAGTTTCTATCGCACTATAAATTACATCGGTAAAGGGATTCTAATATATACACAAAGTCGGAGTATAGTAACAATTTGATTAAAGGAGGAAATGCGCTATCATAATATCGGGAACATGTATGTCAGCAGTTGATACAGGCAGGGTTTTATATTACATCTTGACAGCAATTAATACAGGCAGGGTTTTATATTACATCTTGACAGCAGTTGATACAGGCAGGGTTTTATATTACACTTTGACAGCAGTTGATACAGGCAATGTTTTATATTACATCTTGATAGCAGTTGATACAGGAAGGTTTTTTTTATTACATCTTGACAGCAGTTGATACAGGCAGGGTTTTATATTACATCTTGACAGCAGTTGATACAGGCAAGGTTTTATATTACATCTTGATAGCAGTTGTGGTAATCAAGGTTATATCATTACAACGGGAACATTCCATATATCATTCCGACGACCAATTATTTAATATTACGTCGGGAAGATGTCTGTCAGCAGTTGACACATCTAATGTGCTGTTATTACACCAGGAACATGGCTGTCTGTAGTTGAGACAGCAAAGGTTTTATAGACAATCTGGTAGATAGACTAATTCATATATTTATTCAAAAAACGAATACGCAGAGAATGACATTTCAACTAAAATGTTCAATAGAAGGTTGTGAGTTCGAACCCCGTTCATGGATAGCTTTACTCGATACAACATTATGTGATAACGTTTGTCAGTGACTCCTGGTACCCCGGTTTCTTCAACCAATAAAACTAACCGCCACGATATAACTGAAATATTGTTGAAAGTGGCGTTAACACCATAAACTAAACCAAACAATCCAATCAATAAAATGTCTAATACCATTACCTTTGACAATGCAACGTGAGGAAAATCTTCAAATTTCAAAATCGTTTCCTCTCCGGTTTTGTTTTGTTTCTGTCCTTTATAAATTCTAGATGCAGTAACGGTAGATATGCCCAGGCCATCGCCAATAAAAAGTATTATATTCTTAGCAAGATTTGTGTTCAATTCAGTTTTTAATGCTTTCGTTAATTTGTCTTTCGCTTGTGCATTCCAGTTTGCTGCATCTGAAAAATAAAGGAATCTTATAAGTTCGTTGAAATCTTAACAATTTTAACGTCTGTGTACTGATTGTTTTTATTATGATAAAATATATACAATCAGATGATCCTTTGCTACTGACAAGAGGACATACCATATTTGGATCATTCCAATTTGACTTATATAGAGGACAAAAGTATTTGGACGTTTCCAGTTTGTCTTATATAGTTTACAAAAATGATTCAAGTAAGACCTTCTGATAAGCCATGGTTTAATTCCAATATCAAAAGGGAAATCCGTACCAGAAACCGATTGAAAAAAAATGCAAGAACAAAAAACTCATCGACCGCTATACACAAGTATAAATCCCATCGTAATAAGGTAAATAATATGATCAAGTATGCCCGTGAACAATTCTTTTTAAGTGCAAATAAATTGGTAGACTCACTCCAAAGAAATGATTCGAAATCTTATTGGTCACTCATTCGGAAATTAATGAAGGGAACGTCCCAAAATTATTCTATTCCGCCCTTATATGATAATGATTCAAATGAATTGATATATGATGACAAGATTAAGGCAAATCTGTTGAACAAATATTTTTGTTCTATTTCATTTGTTGATGATACTAATCATGTTCCCCCAGATGTACCATCAAGAACTGATGCATTATTATCTAATATATATATTACTGAACAGGATGTTCAACATATATTTCACAAACATTGAAAATAGGTAAAGCTTGTGGTGATGACGGCATCACCCATCAAATGTTAAAGAGTACTTCTGAAACCATTTGTATACCTTTAGCTATTATTTTTAACTTTTCGTTGCAGAAAGGCATATTTCCATCAACATGGAAAATTGCGCGAAGTATGTCAGCTTTTAAAAAAGACGACAAAAGCAGTCCTTCAAATTATAGACCCATATCTTTATTAAGTTGTATAGGGAAAGTGATGGAACGTGCTGTATATAAGTATACATATAATTATATTTTTGAACATTCTCTTCTGTATGCCTACCAATCAGGATTCATTCAAGGTCATTCTACTGTATACCAATTATTAGAAATGTATCATAGAGTATGTCAAAATTTAGACGAACGATTGTCAACTATTTTAATATTTTGTGACATTTCAAAAGCTTTTGACAGAGTTTGGCATGAGGGGCTTATTAAGAAACTAAAATCGTATGGGATATCGGGCGACCTTTTGATCTGGTTTAAAAATTACTTAAGTGATAGAAGGCAATTTGTGTTTGTAAATAATGAACTATCAGATTCTGATCTTGTCAAAGCAGGTGTACCTCAAGGATCTGTACTTGAACCGTTATTATTTTTATTATATATTAATGACATTACAGATAACCTAGGCAATTTGGCGAGACTGTTTGCTGACGATACTTCATTGTCATACTCTGGGAAAAACTTTGATTTAATGCAAATCGAGATAAATAATGATTTACAAATATTAGATCAATGGGCAAAAACATGGCTTGTAGATTTTAACCCTAAAAAAACCAAAGCCCTTATAATATCAAATAATACTAATATTCCTGAATTAAACATACGATTTAATGACGAATCAGTTGAACGTGTTGATAATCATAAACATCTGGGTGTAACATTTGTATCTGATGGAAACTGGACTGTACATATTGAAAACATAGCTACATCAGCATTAAAACAAGTAAATGTTCTTCGTAAATTAAAATTTATTTTATCTAAACAAGCTTTGTCAAATATATATCTTACATTTATCAGACCAGTACTAGAATATGCATGTGAAGTGTGGGACGGGTGTTATGAACGGGACATTGAAAAATTAGAAAAAATACAATTAGAAGCGGCACGAATTGTAACAGGTTTGACAACATTTGCTAGTAAGGATTCATTATATTTTGAGACTGGATGGGAAACTTTAGCCAATCGGCGGGAAAATCGTAAATTAGCTACTTTTTATAAAATTCAAAATAAATTATGCCCTCCTTATTTATTTAATTGTTTACCTCCAGTTACATCAGATATAAATAGTTATAATCTTAGAAATAATCAGAATTATGTTCCACCCAGATGCAGACTGAGAACATCAGCAAGCTCATTTATTCCATCTACCGTTTCGCTTTGGAACAATCTAGACATATCAATAAGAAATTCCCCTACACTATCTTCGTTTAAAAATAGAGTGAAAGTTGATATCTATAAAACCCCAAAGTATTATAATGAAGGCCCACGGAAATTAAATATATTACATACTAGACTTAGACACCAATGCAGCTCACTCAATGCCGATCTGTCAAAAGTACATATAATAAATAATTTTAAATGTAATTGCAGTGCTTCTTTTGAAGATGCCATACATTATTTTCCGGAATGTCCTTTATACCTGAACGAAAGAAGAACACTTCTTAGTAATTGCGACGATATTAGTATCAATATTGAAACTTTGCTCTTTGGGAACGATAAGTATAGTTATGACGTCAACTCCAAAAAATTTGGAAAAGTTCGAACTTTTATAAATCAATCAAAAAGATTTTAGGGCTAAGTCAGCAATTTGTTTTCTTTGTTTTCTTTTTTTCACTTTTTCACTTGTACTTCTTTCTTTCTTCTTATCAGTGTCAAAATTTTAAATGTCTATTGTTTGTGTTTTGTTTTGCTGTCATTAATTCATGTGTATATTTTGTAAGGAGAGAACTTCATATAAATTGGTATAACTTGCTGTCCAATACTACTGTTTATGTACAATAAAATATTATTAAACTAAACTAAACAAAAGTGTTTGGACGCTTCCAATGTTTACTATATAGTAAACAAATGTATTCAGACCCTTCCCTTTTCTCTATGTAGAAGACAACAGTATTTGAACGCTACCAATTTACCTATATAGTAGATAAAAGAATTTGAACTCTACCAATTTTCTCTATATAATCCTACAAATTATTTCCATATACATTTTTGAAATGAACATTTATTTACATATATAGAAAACAAATTGAAATTGTCCGAATACTTGTGTACACTGTTGGTAGTACATATTAATTGGTAAGGTACCATGACTATATAATATGTATTGCCAATGCTTATATAGCTATCATTAAAAAATAAATTGAGAAAAAAAATAATACTACACTGTCTGAACAGTTTCAAAATCACATAGAAAAATAGCAGAAATAAAGGCAATATCAATACCCTAAACAAACATGACCTGTACATGACCTCTCACCTTTCTGGCGTGGTACAGGAACGTGTGAACAATGAAATGTGGATGGTTTAAACTAGTCTTGTGGGCCCAACCTACCCCCTCCCATCTTACTAAAACGATATGGCCATACAAGTGTTTTTCACATGCGAGTCAAATATATAACTGTGTGAGCAGCGTTTCTATAGAAAGCGCTCGATCACATTCTTAATATGCATTATATATTTGATCTTCTTGACACAGAATCTGTCATAATATTAATTCTATAAAAGAAAAGATATGTTTTCAAAATTTGGTGGAATGTAAGATCTAATACGATTCCTGTAAGATTTAGGAAGTGGATGGTCATTGAAAATGGATGTGACTTTGACTATTTGAGAGGCGATAATACAATTTCTTTAAAAAGCACAGTCAAAAGTTATAAAATATGATGTGATTTGTATCCATCAAAAGATGAATATTAATCACTGTGATGTTCATAAAGTGTACAGGAAGGTCAGTAGCTCACCGACAATATTTGTTACTAGTGTCGCAATGGTACGCTTTTCTTGCCCTAACATTAATGGTGAGCATAGTACACTCATCGCATCTCTCACCCTCTGAGGTCATTAAAGTTATTACATTGCGTTCTGATTTCATTGATGATACTAGTACATGACTAGCATTATATCATATAATAATTAACTCTGGCCTTTTTATTTTCTATCCTTAAAATTGACGGCTTCTGATTAAACAACAAGCTCTTATATTCAAATATTGTTTTATCCTCTAATCGTGTGATATTTGAATTCTAATAAATGGCTCAAATAAACTTTAGTGATATTTTGTGTCATGGACTTAAAGCTCTTCTGGTACCCGATCGATGTAGAGTGAACGGGTAGAAACGGTAACTGTATAAGCGCAAACTTGAAATAGGACACCACTGACACCGCTTGTTCTCATCAATTTAGTAAAATTGAGCAGTCGTTTGGACTTATTGACATAGTAGAATATACACATTGTCGGTAAACTATATTTGCCCTCGATACGAAACGTGACAGAAAAGTTTGTCAAAAGCTAACTTTTTTTTACCTGTTTCTAAAGTTCGTACAAATAAATTGTATATTTCCGTACAATAGACATATTTTGTATGTGTCATACAACTACATCCTTGATCATTCAGATATAATGAGCTTTACAAGGACAAGCATTTATATAAAACACGTATCTATCAATGTAGTACATACGCCGTGTAACTGGTAGTAACCTTCATTATCACATACATTTGTAATACATACGCCGTGTAACTGGTAGTCACCTTCATTATCACATACGCCGTTTAACTGGTAGTAACCTTCATTATCACATACGCCGTGTAACTGGAGTAACCTTCATTATCACATACATTTGTAATACATACGCCGTGTAACTGGAGTAACCTTCATTATCACATACGCCGTGTAACTGGAGTAACCTTCATTATCACATACGCCGTGTAACCGGAGTAACCTTCATTATCACATACGCCGTGTAACTGGAGTAACCTTCATTATCACATACGCCGTGTAAGTGGAGTAACCTTCATTATCACATACGCCGTGTAACTGGAGTAACCTTCATTATCACATACATTTGTATTTTGTTGCAATATGTTTGCTTTTGCATGTCCAATAATAGCTAGAAGTCAGTGTTGGTTATTTGTCCTCGTGAGCAAGTAAACAATCCAAAAGACCTATACAGGATAGCCTAAATATGTTAAGGTTACATATACAAGAATAGAGGCTGGAACAGTTTAAAGAAAAATCAATAAAAATAAAAATATGCAAGGAAAAAGGTTTGGAGGTACCAAATGGGTCACCAGATAACGTAAATCGGAGGACAGACACATTTTAATGGTCAAAAGAAAAAAGACAAAAATGCAAACAATGATCGCAAGACACTACGGCCGATATACCTAAGATATAATAATACAATAAGAAGTGTTTGAGTAATCAGAATCCGTAAATCGAAAGACAAACAACACAAAGGCCACAAGAAAAGGAAAAGGAAAATAAACGATCTACAAATCACTACAGATGAAACTATGAATCGAGCAACACGAACTCCTTATTCAAGCCAGGAAAGTGATCGGTCATGTAGATGTATGCTTATGTCATATATCATTTTTCCTGTCTTTACTACGATTTTTAATGATCGGTCATGTAGATGTATACTTATGTCATATATCAGTTGTCCTGTCTCTACTACGATCTTTAGATTGTTTCGGTCCTGTGGTAATTTTTGTTTTTCGTTTTTAATTTTTCTACGTTTACACTGATCCCTAAAGTTTGGAAAATTAGTCAGTAACCAAAAATGTTTAAAAAATTAGATAAGTTAGCAGTTATTGTGGACGTCAAATAAAGAAAGATGAGAATTGTAATCATCTGCTAAAACATTTTGGGACAATAATACACACATATGTTTAGAATTATACAAGACATTTACAACCGAGATATTTATAGAAATTTAGCACCTGCTAATTAACACTTTAGATGGACAGAATATAAAAATCGAGGCTGGGGAATGAAACAGAATTAGAACTCGTTTTGTCATGCAATATACCGATTTTCAATAATAATCAAGAATTTACGATTCTGAAGGATATAGAATGGTTCAATTACTACTCCAATTTACAGCTTTATTTGCAGATCGCATACACAGTGCTTAAAGAGAATCCGAGGTTCAAACAATCACATGAACCGAGACCTTGGGTGGGGTCTTGACATAATAAAACGTGATTAAATGAGAATTTGACATTTATCAAGGACACATGGAAACCCAGAATCAGGACACATATTTGTATAAATATTTGATGGGAATTGTTCCAGTCACAAAACTATAGCATGGCTTTCACAGTTATGGTATGTCCATTTGGAAAACTAAGCATAAAAATAGAGAGTGACAAAAATGAAAGGACAAGCAAGAGTGGCCTAAGTAAGAAAGATCATTACAATAATAAAAACTTAGATATCTAAATTAGTGTGCACGGATGAGTTTCAGGATTAACCCTAGTCATCCACTGAGTTTCAGGATTAACCCTAGTCATCCACTGAGTTTCAGGATTAACCCTAGTCATCCACGCTCACAGTCATAAGATTGGAAGCAAACTAATTTCAAAGTCTTTGTGAGCTAGGAAATGGTCAGTGAAATCTTATAATAGACGGGAAAATAGTTAATGAAGTTAGACGACAAAAACTGAATGACGATGCGATATTTGTTTTCATGCCAAAAACTGATAATGTTAAAGAATTTTGAATACTCATGACACATTATTGTACGTTCTAACAGGTTACACTTGCAAGAAGTATAAAACAGGAATCTTCTAGCAAATTATTATTGAAAGAAGTACAAAACAGGCTCCATAATATCAAAGCATGTTGTCGATATATAACCATATGGTCTGCATGTTTGAACAATATTTATTTGTACAAAAAGGTATTTTTTGTGTAAATTTCAAATGGATATGTAATTGAAATAATTAAATCATAGAAGCACAACTGATACTATTATCATTAATATAACTAAAAAAAAATAAAGTTTTATTTTTAATTATAGAAGATTGTCTTTGTTAATTCATTCTTAAATTGCACATTTAAGCATAATGCTAAAATGCAACATGCTATTTTGAATGCTTAAAATACAGTTTCAAATAATTCATGCAAAATGTAAATAAAATTAAGAAATCAAACATGATGACCACCTTAATTAGAAAATATTATTAAATCATATTTCTTGTTTAAAAAATACACTTACCTGAACATGACAAGAAACATAAGATAAAGAAAATAAATGACAACATCTTTCCCGCGGCCACTTGTCAGGACCGCCAGTCTATATGTAATGTCAAAGAGATGTAGCGTACTGAAAGTTTATAAATACATGTATTTGGTATGTTTAAAAGATTCCTTGACCTTCCAATTGTTATGGATCAATGAATTCGTTGCCAACTTAATATTATGTGTTCATGCGTATCACTGATGGGTTTCATGAAAACGTGAATAAAGTTGTATGATGGCTCACGTCCTACTTACGTCAGTTGTGTTTATTTGCGTATAGTGGTGTCCAAAACATATTGCGTTGCGTTTTTGCTTTGTTTGTTTTCGTCTTGTGTACCTATTTTGCCAGTTTCTCTGGATTGTCCATTTCTGATTCCCCTTCGGTATTCTCTAACGTTTATTTACGCTAATGGAGCCGGTATACATTTTGATGGAATTGAGGTCACGTGTACTAGAACAACACGCTAAGTTGACTTTATATAGTGCTAGCCAATAGTCAAAAGCCAGTCTTGTCTTCTATTGTCTATCCATGAAAGATGATGAATATGATCTTCCTTCCCTGTACCGGACACTACATATTACACAAGTTTCCATGCAATAACCGTTATATCATTGGAGCTGCCAAGTGTTCTACCAAACCTCTTTCTAAACTTTTAGCTTCTATTCTTACAGCAGTCAAAAACTCAAAGACTTGAAACAGAGTTATAGATCTCCAGTGTTTGTGCAACAGCATTATGACATTTGATTTTCCTACCATTTATACCTCCATTCTACATGCACAACTAAAATCTAGACTTAAAGAAATGATTGAGCGTTTCGTCTTAAAGAAGAACGGCGAACAAAGGTAACAGTATCTTGTTATTACTAGAGATAAGTCTTAAATTTAAGTCAAAATCCATTCAAAATCTATTAATAAAAATAAACGAGATCGTTCAAATGTTAGAGTGTTGCTGCTAACAAGGAATCTATAAAACCAAGGGTTCCTATTGGTTTAAGTTGAAGTCATCACTTCGAAAGTATTACGGTCGCCACCAGGACTTTGTGGACCGTTATGGAATATCTGTGTCACAAATGACCACGGATATGCTTATCATCGCGTTTGTAACTAGATTAACACGACGAGTGCCACTAGTGGAGCAGGAACAACTTACCCGTCCGAAGAACATGCCTTCACACCCAATTTATGAGGAGTTCGTGTTACTCGATCTTTAGTTTTATATGTATGTTTTGTAGTTGTTTGTCCATTTATCCTTGTTCTGTGGTCATTGTGTTGTCTGTCCTTCTTCGATTTACGGATTCTGATTACCCATTTGGCATCTCAAACTCTTCTTAGATTTTTTTTAATCAGCGACATATTTTTCAGCTTAGTGGACTGGTGTTTCAACAGAGGATTGGTATTCCAGTGGATACAAAATGTGCTCCACTACTCGTTAATTTGTATCAACAGACTAATGAAGCAGACATCCTTCAAGGACTTTTCAAGAATAGAGAAAAATAGAAAATTTGCACAACCGCAAATTCCAGCTTCCACTATATAAAAGAAGTTCTGTCATTGAATAATTCTCGATTGAATGAGTTTCTATGTTCCATCTCTCCAAATAAGACTGAGGTAAAATATATTAATGACATAAAAGTATGCTTATTATTTTGACCTACATCTTGAAATCCATAGCAGAACAAAACTCTACGACAAACGTGATGACGTCATTCTTCATTAGTAACAATATTCCAACAGAACTAGTTTATGGAGTTTACATTATTCCAGGGTTTGTGAGAAGTAGACTAATTTTCGAGACAGAGCTCATCTGCTGATGCAAAAGTTACTTAAACAAGACTCTGATGCTCCTAGGTTGAAGTCGTCACTACAAAAATTCTACGGTCATCATCACGAACTGTTTGACCATTAGGTGCAATCAGGAATGGACAATTAAGAGACGCATGCAACATTGGATACAAGACACAGAACGAGGACATATAAAACAAACTATAAAAAAAGGATGAGAGTCACGGACCCCACCGCAGCAAACCGGGGGTGAACCCATGTGCTAGCAAAGAGTAATCAGTTCCTGTTTCTTACAAGACACCAACCGTGTTAATCATATTGACAAGTCCGTTTAAAGTCTTGTCGCTGATTCAGAGACGAATATGTACGTTAAAGGTAAAAGATCGAATACCATCCATCAAAAGGGATATTTCATAACGGTCAATGTAATGACGACCGTTAAGAATCTTGTAAATTAAATTAACAAATTAAAGCAGGTCTTTGCATATCATAATTGGATTATTTGTATGAAAAACACTCTCAATTCTATTGTTCTTTTTTTTTAATTAATGAACGTGAAGAAATGTAATATAGATGTACTGTCATTTTTTTCTGCCTTCAGCGATGTTGTTGACAAGAATTAATCTGTAAGATGCATAACATATGTAGACTGCGAACAGGAAATACATCTTTATAAAATATAATCCTACACTTATCAGCAGCTTGTGGCATTTGATCACCTCTTGGTACTTTCTGTAAATTCTGATCTAAAACTGGCTTAAAGGCATATTGTCTACGATTTTGTTGAAAAATGTTAACTGTCCATAAATGATTTATTTAAGCTATCATTAAACAGTCATGCTGCAAAATATACGATTGGTGTTTTTTTTGACAAAAAAGACCCAAAGCTATCGTTAACGGAATTATTGTCCAGGATGACAAAAAATCAAAGTGAAAGTAACAGCGCTACCTTTAAAAAACGGAAGTTCGGAACTCACGGGGTTTTAGCTCTGATGTAAGGAAAATCCTGTTAAGATTCAAACACTTCAAATTGTCACGCTCGTTTAATGTTGTTTGAATCTTAACGTTTCGTAGCGTATTCGCAAATAATTCGGGGTTTAATCTTCATTTTACGAAGGTCAGTACGGAAAACGACAATAATTTTGGGTATGAAAAATTACGATTTTGGTAGACAATATGCCTTTGACCTCGTTATAGTGTATTGAAATACCTGTACAAAACAGGTAAATCAGCAGTCATGTATTTTTGTGTTATGGATATCGATAGTGTCTCTTTCTGTGACCGATTTATTTGGTTTTGGAAGTATTCAGACAGTGTGGTATATTTTCTTTTTTTTTCCTTGAATGTTTTATCGGTTCCCACCAACGTTTACTGCTACATGTCATGTGATAACGGGATATAAATATACATTCAAAGGGAGATAATATAATACTGTTCACATATTGCCTTTTATACAATTAGACTAACAAATTCTTTATTGGCAATTGATTGGTAACATGTACTCATAAATAATAACAGCAGTTAGCATTATACATATGAAAAAAAATTAAATAAATGTATTCAATACATAAAAAGGGGTACAGAAATGTTGCAAATGGGAATAATTGTACACAGGGCATTTCTTCCAGGTTGGGGGCATCGCTACAAATTTCCACCGTCGCGTGTTGAACTCCAATCAATCAATCAACCAATTCTGAACTCTCATTTTATATTTTAAGAACATGTTATCGTTGTCATTTCCTTTGGAAGATGACGAACCAGTGAGTCCGTTTCTTTATGCGAGAAAACGAAATAACCATGTGACGCTAGGCTTTTCATGTTATCCCATTGGACATTTTGTCCAAGCCCAACTGCCAACAGTAAAGTAAGATTATTGTCGATATTATTTTTGATAGCTTCAATTAAATGTGTATCAAGGAATTGCCCGTTTGATACGAAAATAAAGATTCTATTTTTAGATATCGATATTGATTCGGTGTTCTGTATATATCGTAACAGTACGCTTTGATTGACACTTTCACCCGTGAAATCGATGGCTGCGACGGCCGACAAATAATTTCGATCAATCCTATGATATTGAAAAATATATTTATTTCTTTTTTTAAAATAAGACAACTTTCTTTAATTTCAGAGGAAAACTTGCATAATGTTAAAAAAAGATGGCGGCAGGTCCGTGGTTTTCCCCGGGTATTCCGGTTCCCTCCACCAATAAAACTGACCGCCACGATTTAACTGGAATATTGTTGAAAATTGCGTCAAACACCATGAAGATGAATTACCAGTCGTTTGTCGTTAAACGATAATCGATCAATAAATAAATTGTGATTTACAATTACATACTTTATGTCGTTTAATATTTTAAACTTCAAAATATGTTCCATTATAAAACTGCCTATATATACTTACATTTCGAACAAAAAACTGATTATAGGCCTATATCATTTGGTAGTTGCTATAAAACTGAAATATATCAACTCAAGTCAAAACACGTCCTGGTTCCTTGTTCACTAATGCATTAATATATTTAGTGCGTCAACATGCCCTTATAAATTGAAATGATTTTGAATCGTTCACATAAATAATCTGAACAGTTCTTTTGTTTAAAACTTTGTAAATTGATATTGCAAAATCTCTGTTATTTAAGTCTAAAAATATACATTGTTTGTATGTGCTTACACAGCGTACTATGTATAGCATATCCTTGACAGATTATTTCTATATAAACAATATACCACCATTTTTATATTAATATCTTATTGTAGCTGTTTTGTATTGGGGTTAGAGTTAGTGTTTATTGTGTTTAACGCCACTTTCAACAATATTTTTGTTATATCGTGGTGGTCAGTTTTATTGTTGGGAGAAACCAGAGTACCCGGAGAAAACCACCGTCCTTCCGCAAGTCACTGACAAACTTTATCACATAATGTTGTATTGAGTACACATTGCCTCAGTGGGTTTCGAACTCACACGTCGCATTGGAATAAAATAAGAGAAACACATATCATGCTGTGAGAACAGCTCCAGCTCTCCATGCTTTGCCAGAGGCAGCAAATACGTGTTGCCTAGTAGGCAACCCCTCACTTATTTATGCATAATTCTTATATATTGCTAGGAGCCTGTAATCGCTCACCTGCGTTCATTGTGGCAGCCATGTTGGATGGCCGATCAGAACAAAAAGTAACAACATTTGATTAGGACCTTGTAAGGAACCTTTCTGTCAAGTATGGTTCCAATAATCCCTTCAGTATTTCTTGAGAATTTTTTTTATCATATTTCCCATAGGGTCATACATTAAACTATAACTTGCCGTTGGCAGCCATGTTGGATTTTCGATCAGCCGAAAAAGTAACAACACTTGGTTAGCATCTTGCAATGATCATTCTTGACAACTTACAATTCCATCCTCCATGTAGTATCTGAGAAGAAGATCTGTGAAATTTCGGCCAATCAGAGGCTTTTATGGGCACTGGCAGCCATGTTGGATGACCGATCAGAACAAAAAGTATAATTTCATGTTTTACGTGATTGGCCGTAACTGTAGTTTTAACTCGTTTTATGCTTACACATGTTTTTATCCAAGGAACCCCAACAGCAATTTGACAGTGGCCACAGAAAATACCATTGTATTCCCATGTAAAAAAATATAATAGTGAAAACGAGTAAGGGACCGACCTTTTAATTTGAAAGGGGGGCTGTGTTCTCTACCTTGCAGTAAAAAAATGCTATTTTTATGGGTGAAAATCTTGCATCAGAATATTTTTTCCGTACATTTTGCTTGCAAAAATAGCTTTTTCTTGAAAATTCAGCATCAAAATATTTTTTTAGGAAAAACCCATAGCATAATCCCCCTCCCCCAACCCGTTTTCAAGTTAAACGGTCGGTCCCTAAAGTATTCGAAATCACATTTGTAGCGATAAAAATGGAATCACATCATATATTTTCGTTCGCAGTTCAAGTTATCATAATTCCGTTATCTAAATCCAATGATAATTTATTTGATGCAACAAATAAAATATATATTCTAATCTGGTGCTAAAGCTTGTATGAATAATCTTGAAATTTTCCAAAGTCGTATATTACTAATATATTTATCATATCTTTGCAACATAAAACTTGATTCATATATATCTTACACTTTATCATCGACAACGAAGAAAACATAGTTCATGTTCAATCTGGATTTCTTGGTCACGAAAACGACACAAACTGTTATCGCCAAATAGGGTCAATTGGACCAGACGCACATCTGAAATTTCTTGCTGTTATATTCTTGGAGACTGTATTTATTCAAACGGCGACCCTGATATAACCCCGTATAAAGTAACTGACATAATTCGCCAACCGCGAGCTTTAAAACGTGCAAGGCGGAAGTTCAATAGGTTACATCGGAGACGAAGAGTATTTGTTGGAAATTAAAACATTTAAGATTATTGGATCTTTATAGAGCCATCCGAGGTGGAATTAAGTAGTAGTCTGGCAAAACCAAGCGCTGACTACTATATATACCTGTAATCTATGTAAATAAAGATGAGATCACTTCATTTGTTCGCTTTTTGGAAAAAGGAAATGTCACCCATCCCATGTCCAGCAGAGAAACACATATATATTCTAAATTTGTTTCACAATCTTTATTCATTTACCTCAATGAACATAGGAAATGAACCCTCGAGTCAGCAATGTACCTATCTATAAGTTCAAAACTAATCTGGTCCCAGTTTCGCACGATTTTTAGAACTTATTCAAATGAATTGCAGCTTAAAATCCTATAATGTTGTGGTAAAATGGCATAAAAGAATTAATAACTAAATGTTTAGAGAAAACAAAAGAGTATGAAAACCAAAAAGTCAAGAGAAAGACAACATAAACCGGTCAAGCAGCGAAACACCCACCAAACAAAAACAGATAAAACAAAATACAAAACAAGACCGAAAAAAAAACTGGACAAAAACACAAGCAAGCACAACAAATCCCAAACACAAAAGGAAGAGTTTCGATTCAGTCGTAAGAACCGTTGAAAGACGATTCGGAAGAGCAATCAGTTCATAACATTCCTCATTAATCTTACTTTATATAATCATTGCATTTAAATTGGCCGAATCAAGAAGAGTTTGAAGATACCAAAGGTGTAATCAGAATCAAGAAGAGTTTGAAGATACCGAAGGAGTAATCAGAATCAAGAAGAGTTTGAAGATACCAAAGGGGTAATCAGAATCAAGAAGAGTTTGAAGATACCAAAGGGGTAATCAGAATCCGTATATCGAAGAAGAACAGACAACACAATAGCCAAAAATACAAACGACGATCTACAAAACATACATATCAAAATAAAGATCGAGTAGCACGATCGAACCCCACTAAAACCGGGGGTGAACTCATGTGCTCCGGAAGGGTAAGCAGTTCCTGCTCCACTAGTGACACCCGTCGTGTCAATCTAGTTACAAACCCAAGTTTACCGAAACAAATGTTACCTTTTCATAGTTTCATCAATTGTTTTTGGTTTATACCAATAAATAACACAGACGCTGACCTAGTTGCATCGTAAGCCTCACTATGTTTTATCTTAATTGTCGAGTCGCCTTAACTGTGCATGCCGCAGAAACAACATACTTGCATCAACTAAATGTGTTGAATTTTATTAATTTTTATTCGTTTACAGAGTGTATTTATGTTTTGTTCTAGTCCAGAAGAAAATAACACTCATTTGTATTTGAATTGGTCGTTATATACAACGATTGCATTTAGACAAGACAAGGTACAAAAAATAGAAAATTTTCAAAAAGTAACGTAATATACCTATATTCTGTGGATATTCACGCAATAAACGGTAAATTAACGAAATAACTATATTCCGTGGATATTCACCCAATAACCAGTCAAGTAACGAAATATAACTATATTCTGTGGATATTCACGCAATAAACGATCCTATTGTTTGCTTCGTATGCTTACGTTGAGTTACGTTCTTAATCTTTCGTTCGTCAGTTATCGAGAAATCGTCAATATACCATAAAGAACTTGAAATAAAGGAAACAACATAAACAGCTTTCTCTTCGTAATTTCTAGACATTCAAATATGATACTAATGGTCAACTTTCTACCAGACTTTATTGACAATTTTGCCAATATAAATTTGGAGTATGGAGTTTATTTTTCACAACTCTTTCGATCGATCTTGTCGTTTGAATTCAGTTCTTTCACAACGTTCTCGTATTCTAAATTCCAGTGAAAGGGTGAAGTCAGGACCAAGACAAAAAAAACATGAACAAACCGATAAAGAAGCAGTCCATATAGAGGCTCTTGATGTTGTACGAGAAGTAATATATTTTACAAATCATTATTATAAAAACAATTGTAAAAGTAAGTCAGCTTCGAGACATCTCTATTGATAAACTAGAAAAAAAACTAGGTTTACAAATCCCGGCTACAGGTGTTGAAAATTTACCTGTAAAATATGTTACCTGTAAAAATTATTTGGACTGGGAAATTTTTCTTTATGTTATTTTTTCACTAAACATATAGCACTTCTGTATTTAATAGTGAACAAAAATGAAGTTTTCATATATAATATGAAGAATATATCATTGTTATTGTGTTCTATTCTGTATGACATTTTGAATTTATATACATGTACATATAAGACAATGGAAGGAATAACTTCCTAATTAAAAAAATTGCTCTTAAAATTAATACATTGTTATATTATAGAACATCAGAGACCAATTAGAGGGTTGATTGGGATAAAACATATGACATTGAGCACTGTCATTTTGTGAGCTATTTCTTTTTACCCAACGTGCAACTTAACATTGATAAAAAATACCAAAAAATTGCAATAATTATTGATGAATCATTGATACTTGCAATTGTTTCACGTAACTATTCTACTAAACCAAGTTATATCTTTCAACTCAAACGTGAGCTAAAAGTTTGGATATATATATATATATTTAACCTATTCCACTTCGAAGTGCTCATCCAAAACAGGAATCCGAAGTTTCGATCTTTGTTTTTGTTTGTTTTGACTTTTCATGAATATAAGGCCCGTTTCATGTTTGGTTTTCGGCTGGATTATAAACTGTCCCTGTTTATCTTTTTTTTGTTCTGCGTCAAGTTGTTTTCTGTATTATTTATGTGTTATAATCAATATATAAGTTAATAAATTCATCTGACCCCAGATAGATTCAACAGTTACAACTGTTCTTAAACTTTAATGAATTGGCAGACACGTGTTCCAAATATTTTCGGCATTGACTTAAACGTGACATTTATTCGATTTTTACATTTTTTTCTGTGTCTATTATACTTATTATGATTATGCTTTAACCCGCGTCGTCATCCGAGTCATCATCACAAAAATCAATGATTTTAGGATCTATGACACTTCTATCTGTACAGTTTTCTTTGCAGTATTCTTTTTCACTTTTGACCACATGTTCTTCTGCTTTTGTCGACACATCTTTTGTTATTTTTCCGAAAGCAGCATACGTGAGTTCTTTAACATCTTTTAATCGGAAGGTGGTATTGTTTT
>MJUT01003530.1:868246-878704 GCA_002080005.1 Gigantidas platifrons | reverse complement strand
TTCTAACACAACCAAGCTAGGATTTTTCAGAGCAGGCATCAATTGATTTTCAAACCACTCAAGAAAGACAAAACTATTCATCTCCTGGTGATAGTCACCATCCTTTGATTTGGCCAGAAACACTAAATCGCAGCCGTCAATCAAACCCTCACTTCGCGTACCTACATGCAAAACAATCAAACCCTCACTTCGCGTACCTACATGCAAAACAATCAAACGTTTGCATTTGCCCGAGGGTATGTTTGAGGCATTAGACCCATCATTCGGAAGCCACATATAATCTGTGCAGTGAATTTGGTTAACCCATGTTTCATCCAGGTACACGATATCATACCCTGCTTCCCTAAAAGATTTGATCTTTCTCAGATAATTACACCTCTCATTGATAATAGACACTTGGTCGTACAAAACTCCTCGATTATCACCTATTTTATAAGTATATCCAAGATCAATGAGAGTGAGAGCAAGTTTAGACTCTAATATTTTAATAGAATCTTTTATTTCCTTATGTATTATTGAGACGGTCGGAGCAATTTCCCGTGAATATAAACCGTGGATTGTTCTTTTAAGAACACACTGAAGAGTATATATTTCTCATTAGTTGAATTAGTAATCAAAGATTATTACCATTGATTAATGGTTTCAGAAAATAACAGCAATGTATTTCTTTTTACTAATGTTCAGCTGATTAATTTTCATTGTAATGAGAACTAATAATAACGCAGAAAGACTACCTTAACCGATCTGAATTTTGGCATCCTAATGTAAAGTGAAGTTCATCTTCAATGTCAGATCAACAAAATCTAATTTTGGTATAATTTAATTTCTTATGTCGTCCTTTTTCAATTCTTAATTCACAACAAAACAAACTAATATAGATAAGGAAGACGGACTCCATGACAAAGCCGGCATCTAAAATATGATGTCATTATCATATGGTAAATATATCAATACAGTGTACCCATGTAAAAGAAGAAGAGTTTGAAGATACGAAAGGAGCAATCGGAAGCTGTACAACTAGTTTTATATTTCATGAACACAATATCGTTGTCATTTCCTTAGGAAGATGGCGAGCAAGTAAGTCGGTATCTTCATGTGAGAAAACAAAATAACCATGTGACGCTAGACTTTCCATGTTATCCCATTGGACATTTTGTCCAAGTCCAACTGTCAACAGAAACGTACTATTATTGTCGATGCTATTTTTGATAGCTTCAATTAAATGTGTATCAAGGAATTGTCCGTTTGATACGAAAATAAAGAATCTATTTTCAGACATCGATATTGATTCGGTGTTCTGTATATATCGTAACAGTACGCTTTGATTGACACTTTCACCCGTGAAATCGATGGCTGCGACACGACCAAGTTGATAACGAAGATTTGAAGTGTTTTGTAGTGAAATGGCATGTATTATTTCACTTTGAAACACGTCAACCGACATCGTAACGTTTTGTAGGTTCAAAGACATAATGTTTTCCACAAAAGAGTAAATGAATTGTTTGCCTTCTTCGAATTCGCGTTTTGTTATGTAGGATGAACCATCCATCATAAAGTAAATCTCGCCCTCCATTTGTGATGTACAGGCTGAAAATAAAATGGTTTACATGTTAATATATTCAAACATTAATGTTGTAAAACAATAACAAAAAGTATTCAAAGATAAGTTATAACAAAACCCATTATATATTATCGCTATGATTGTCTCCCTTCTATTGAGCATTTTCTATAAGTATGTTGAGCATTAGAAGACCGCATTGTAGTTGTTCATGTTGTTCAATGAAAATAAAAAAAAACAATATGTTTTGGACAACACTATACGCAAGCAAATACAAATAACGCAAGTTAATGTGGAGAGCGAGTTGCCAGGGGTATAATTAATTGTACAAGAATAACCTTGATATAACCGAAAAACAAATAAGAATCAATCAATAATAAATAAACGTTAGAGAAAACGGAAAGGGAAATCAAGAATGGACAATCCAGAGACACTGGCAAGATTGTGTTCGCAAGACACAGGACGAACACACAAAAACACAGAAAACTAAGAAAATTAGTAACGAGGACCCCACCAAAAACAGAGGGTGAACACCCAGGTGCTCTCGTAGGGTAAGCAGTTCCTGTCTCTTATAAGATAGCGTTTTCACTACTATTGATGTGTCGATACATCTGCTGGTGGACTATACATAAGCTCGATAGCGTTTTCACAACTATCGATGGGTCGATACATCTGCTGGTGGACTATACATCAGCTCAGTAGCGGTTCCTTCGACATTAGCATGGCTTATTATATATATATTAATGTTTAACGTAATGTAACTTAGTCAAACTAAAATCAATTCCTTAAGCATAGGTAAGTTAAGCAGATATTTGATGTCCAGTTTAGAACCTTCGGTCTAAATATAAAAAACGTAGATGTCTAAATTAGTGCACCGGTAAGTTTCTGAAATAACCTTCATCAGGTACACTCTAAGTCAGAAGACTGAACAGCAAAATAATTGAGGTCTTTGGGAGCAAGAAAACCAAAATTAGATGGACAATCTCGGCTTGCCAAGTTTACACAGTGATGGTAAACAGGTCAACAAAGAGCATCAAAACGAGAACAGTATTACTGTTTAACGCCATGGCAAATAGATGATAATAAGTTCCGCTTAACCCCTTAACAGAGTGTCAGCAAAAGGACCACTTTTATAGCCTTGGTTTGACCCCACCACGACTCGAACCTTCGATTTATAATTTTCAAGCCACTCCCCCCAAATAAATAATATAATTGATGACTTACAAAGACATGCTGGATTTGCATATTTTGCTTGGAGAAATCTCCAGATTTTACTTGAGGAAGGTTGTAGGATACTCTCCGTATTGCTCGCTATTTTTTCTAGAAGATCATGTTTAACAGATTTTCCTAATGCTACAGTCAACACATTAGCGAACCTTTTCAGATTATTAGCTTCAGTTATTAAGTCACTTTTTCCAACCAGTAAACCATCTGTTAAAACGATAACCAATCGTTTTGCATATGACCTTGATCCTCTACTGTACAGCTGCCTATGAAATAAACAAAGTTAATGATATATAATACAAATTGAGTTTTGTAGTTGCCATGTCAGAATTTCGTTGTTACTCAAAATTGTAACGAAGACAAAAAAAAGGACGAAATGTCTGAAGCAAAGAATTATTCAAAAGGGCATATATGAATCATTTCAATATTCACAATTACATACATTGTTATAACATTTGCCTCAGAGAAAAATTGAAACATACTTGGGCATACAAGATTCTCTCTGTTGTGTTATTGTTAACCACTGGTGAATTTACCGTGTTAATTGTTGTTGAACGCATCAGAAGCGACCATTTACACAGTCTAAATTTGATAATAAAATTATACGTTTTATTACATTATTTACAGGAGTTATTTCCCTTACAACGGGTAAAATGGTATCCGTTCCAGCAAGAACAAAGGAAAAGACAAATAATTTTAGTATATATATTTTTACTTGTAGACATTTGAACGTTAAAAAATCAAAGGATTTCATAACAACTAGAAAACTCAGAAGTTGATTAATATTGTGTATATATTACGGGATATATATATTGGATCAGGAACTGCTCACCCTTCCGGAGCACTTGAGTTCACCCAACCCCGTTTTTAGTCGGGTTCGTGTTGCTCGATCTTTTTTTTCCTTTTTGGCAATTGTACTGTGTCCTTCGATGGACGGCTTCTGATTACCCATGATAATCAATTCGGAAATGTACAAATTGCCTATTGTTTTCAACATGCTAAATGACATACAATATTCAGTTTTGTGAAGATTTCCTTACTTCGTGAAAAACAGCCCGTCCTTCAGATTCGACGTTCCCTTCGTTTCCCTAATCATTTCTATGTGCGCGAGCATCTCAGTTTTCTGTGAATATGAATTGAAATAAAATTCAACTTTAGCTTTTGATGAAAAGGACGTCATCGCTATACGAAATTCGTTGTTGCTCAGTGGCAAATACGATATCAGACTGGTGATTAATGTTTTGAGTGCCGATATCTCCATGCTTGAGGATAGGTCCAATACGAAGGCAATATCAACTGCATTAAGAAGACAATGTCCTGGAGCTGCAAACATAAATTTTACATCGTTCAAAACAGATAAGAAAAATAACATACCTGTCCAAACAATTCCAAAATCTAACGGGGAAATCATAGAAACAAAGACAAAAGAATGAGACTGCTAACAGAAATATGCGTTATTTGTATTTGTTTGCGTATAGTGGTGTCCAAAACATACTGTGTTGTGCATTTGTTTTGTTTTTCTTCGTCTTGACTAGACTAGAACAATTGCATAATGTTAAAAGAGTCAGCACGAGAGATTATTATATAACTCATCTAATACATGTAATTTATGTTTTGAAAGGATGCCTTGGGCCGCTGATGATCAGAAGAAATATCAAAGTGCGTGAAATATGCCTGCGTGCTAAACACAAATAGTTCATTGATCAGTTGTGCTGTCTTCAACATTTCAAAACATTAATAGTAAGATCAAAAGTACGTTTTCATAATTTAGATGCATTAATTCAGATGATCCTATAATATATTTCATTAAACCATAATTAATCAGACAGTGTGGCAACAATCTAATTAAAATTTGATATTTAATTACCTCCCTTTTTCTGGTTGGCCTTTTTTGTAACATGATACCGCGTCTTTGTTAAATACAAATCCATTGGTCAATATCTTATGTCAAAAGATTTAAAGCAATATGATGCATTTGAAAAGTAGGTCGGTATTTTTTTTTCTTGACTAGGTATGCATACTGTTTTAACTAGTAACCCGATATTTATAGAAAGTAAGCCATTAATTCTCGAACGTAGTATGTTACATGTTAACAATATCGCGATGAAGAAAAAATGAACTCGATAGCTTTGGCTATACCGTTTAGGCCCTTTGGTTTTCTTGCTCCCAAATGTTTTAAAATTACTTTGTTTCCAAATATTTTGGCTCTGAGCGTACCCGATGAAGATTATTCTAGTAGCGTACCCGATGAAGATTATTCTAGTAGCGTACCCGATGAAGATTATTCTAGTAGCGTACCTGATGAAGATTATTCCAGAAACGTACCTGATGAAGGTTATTCCAGTAACGTACCTGATGAAGGTTATTCCAGTAACGTACCTGATGAAGGTTATTCCAGTAACGTACCTGATGAAGATTATTCCAGTAACGTACCTGATGAAGATTATTCCAGTAACGTACCTGATGAAGGTTATTCCAGTAACGTACCTGATGAAGATTATTCCAGTAACGTACCTGATGAAGATTATTACAGTAACGTACCTGATGAAGATTATTCCAGTAACGTACCTGATGAAGATTATTCCAGAAACGCGTCGTGCGCACTACATTTCATATCTACGTTTTTGTTTCATCGAAATTTTGATATGAATAGCTATTAATGCTCTCCAGGCTTGGTATGCGCACTTCTATAAAAATGGCAGAGCTAAACCATGGTCCAAAGCATGCCCTCTTACTGAAATGATGGGTCATGCAAATGGTTTCCACATGTGGATAATCATTCGGCCCTCACATATAATTGGTGAGCAGCGGATATGTTCCACTTTTCGTAAACACTTTCCCGTCATTTCCTTATAACTGGGTTTGTAACGGATGTCACTAGTGGAGCAGGAACTGCTTACCCTTCCGGAGCACATGAATTCACCCCTGGTTTTTAGTGAGGTTCGTGTTACTCGATCTTTAGTTTTATGTGTATGTTTTGTGGATCGTTGTTTGTCCGTTTGTATTTTTCCTCTTAACCATTGTGTTGTCTGTTCTTCGATATACGGATTCTGATTACCCCTTTGGTATCTTCAAACAAAGCTGAGTTACAATCTTGAACTTCAAGTTGATAGGACTAAGCTACATACTTATTGATCATGGTATGTTAATTCAGTTTATGGAACAATCAAAACACAAAATAGAGAAGATATTATCGTCTCGGCTAATCGATATTTAATCTATAGAAGTATATTTTGTAAGTTTTTCATACCGAATAGTTCCGGTTTACAACAAACATGTTCTGCTTAATCAAATATATGTAGTTCACCAACACAGAGGGTTGGTAATATTGCGAAATGACTTAAATGCCATATATATTATAATACGAAGAAGAGTAACAACCAACCTTTACCGAGCTCATTTCAAAGCCTTGTTTCTCTACCAAAAACCAGGTGGAAATGTCCCAAAATAAACACCTATATTCATTAACTATAAATAAAGTTTTCCTACATTCCTTTTAATCTAGAACATATTGTTAAGCATTTGAAATATAATTTCCTGCCAATATAGTTTAAGTCGTTAGTCCAAAGAACATAATGTTTCCTCTTCAAAAGATGATTGTGTCGCTTACCCAAAGAATCAGAACAAAATGGCATTACTCGCTTTATCAGCCATCATTAAAACGACTGTTATAGTACAAATTTAGTACGTACAGCAGTAGTTGTTCATATCAGACAGATATTTCTCCTCCGTAGACAAATTATTTTTCAGATCAGCGCTTAGAACTCCAGAATGAATGGTTAACAGCTTTTCCATGCAAAGTTGATGGTTGAATGCCGACATAAACTACATCGGCTAAATATTATGTTTCAAATGATTAACATATATGTTATAGTCAAGTGAAGGTCGGGAAACCTTTATCTTAACTTATATAGTGTACGTGTAATTATGTGCATTTTGGGACATTACATTTTTTTTATACTGCATATTTGTAGAGATATAATACTTTGAACTAAGCTGGGTAAGATTTCGTTGTCACTCTTACTAGTATAAATATGATATCTAGCGATTTCGTGCCATGCTTGGTACTGGCCCATGACGTGTCGATTATTCAGGGGTCAGAATATATTACTCTTCATGTTTATGTTATCATCGCCATCGTTTTTGGTTGATGATAAACTGTTTAAGTGTTTTATTTATAGATTAATGTATGCCCTTTTCTATATCAGGACTGTTATTATCCTGAGAGACCGATATCGGCAAGAGGGCTTTATTCCGAGGGTCAATATCGGTCGGGGGATGATAACAGTCCTGATATGGAAAAACGCATGCATTAATCTATTTATCACATATTTCAACATGGAATTAAAAAGAACAAAATCAGTAACTTTTTTGTGTTTGGATTTTCATATTTTCTACGAATGAGTCAGTTTCTGCTTGGTGTTTCACCAACAAATCTTTCCGCGCTGGACGCCGACATTTTCCAAACGACAATTGACAGTTGGGCGGAAGTGACGTCATAGGGCTGATATCGCTGTGGCATTTCCGGTGTTTACGTATGGGAAAAATTGACGTTATTACTTATAAATATGTGATAATGTTCTATATTTGTTTATTCACTGGTCAAGTAAAGATGTGGATAACATTAAGTGTGGTTTGTAACAGGCACAAATGTAATCTTAGATTAATGTGTTCTGCCACTTATTGTAAACCAAAGGTTTGTTTCGTGTTGTTGCGGATTGAATGATATTCAGTTATAACAGAGTTATAAAGATAATTATGATACAAACTTCCAGGCTCAATTTCTTCAAGGTCAACTCTGAAGACGAACTTTCCAGGGCTGCCAACATTAGACATGGACGGAATGTTTATAATATTGGACGACATTGACCCTTCTACCGTGTAGTGATGTACTTCATCCCCCATGTTAAACCCAACCTTATAAAAAAAAACAGACGATCCACCATTTACAAAATTCTAGAAATATACACTGTTTCAGTAAAATCACAACGTTGCATCACCATAATCATATATTAACATTATATGTTCATTTGATTTGGAAATCCTCATTTGATTGGTTAAAAGGATGACACGTGCCTTCGAAATATACACCCTTTGATATCTACACACTCTTGTTCCATAGTGTGCTGAGACATGCGGTTGTTTTGACTAATCGTGAAAATAGTTACCCGTCTTTTATTTTTCTTTAAAAATTTTGGTGTTTGATAATCATTTTTGCCTTTTAAAAAAAAGGTACAATATATTTTCAGCTCTTGCGTTTTATTTCCTCTAAGCGTAATATTGTTTTGTTTTTGTTTTTTTATTAAGGGCGACTCAATAAAACAATACAATAATTAACATATTTAAAATATTGACCTTGTACTTATTATTAATAAGGGCGACATGGCCATGATCATATGGTAGTTGGATTTATAACTACCTATGCAATCTTAGGAACTATCACCAATGATGTCGTGAGTTCGAATCTCGATCAGGGTACAACATTGTGTGATAATATTTTCAGTGACTTGCGACTTGTCGGTGGTTTTCACCGGGTCCTTTGGTTTCCTCTACCAATCAAACTGACCGCCACGATATAACTTAAATATTGTTGAAAGTGCTGTAAAACACCACTAACCACACAAACAAATAAAAATCTAATAAAGATTAACTATATAAATATGAAATGATTTACAATATGTTACCTGAGCAGCCTTTCCACCAAGACCAGTACTATCGTTTCCGCCATTAGAACTTCCAGTGGTCCACTCTATTTTGTTATAATTATATATCACAAAAGCATTTTTTGTATCCGAAATTAAAACTGCTTGAAACGTGTTTCTCTGGAAATAAAAGTGGAACAAACACCAATAATTGTAAGTTAATTGAAATGCATTTGATCTACTTTGATTTGTTATTAAATCAAAATGTTTACTATTCCCACTGACTAATAGATAGCTACAAAAGCATCATAACAGGCATACCACAATATACCGTCCATCTTGCATTCTAATTTACTACTTTTGAGTATATCAGTGGGATGCTGGGATCCAATTAGCCGATTCCTCCATGCCACATATTTGTTCCTATCAGAAGCCAAAGACCTGGATTTTGAATGCCATATGCCGTGGTCTGCTATGTGGTAAATAGCTTGAGGTGAGAGGTGGTTGTTTTTGTTTGCTGTTGATATTGGAGGAATTGTTGACCATCGTTGTGTATGCGTTCATAACTCAATATACATTGATATACATTGTTTGTACAAAGGTTATCCAAAAAGTTTGTTTTCGAATAGTTGATTCTAAGCCTATCGACCACAGCGGTGGTATGATGGTTAGCGTGTTCGCTTCAAGTGCGGTAGATCGTGGGTTCGAGCTCCAGGCAGGTCAAACCAAAGCCTATGAAACTATTATTTGCTGCTTCACCGCTAAGCACACAGTATTAAGGAATAAGAACAAAGACTAATTGTCCCGGAATAGGGATAATGTGACCGAGTGGAGCGACATGTCTACCCTCGGACTGTTGTTTTACTGAGCTCGCACTATAAAATCCAACTCAGCGTGTTGGTCTCATACGAAGCTGATTTAGTAATTTTAAACGGGTAACTTTTTATCGGAAGGTTATAATATTAATACATATATCAGGGGCGTTCGTGGTCGTAATCGTACAGTAGATGGATTTATAATCATTACATATCCCACTAGTACTGTGACTTGTGAGTTCGCATCCCGCTCAGTTAGTCAGTGACTTGCAGCGGTTCGGTTGTTTTCTCAATTTTTTTATAGTCTCTATTTTCCTCCACCAATACCACGGACGGTCACGATATAACTGAATAATTGTTAAAAGTTGCGTTAGACACCATGACCCTAGTAGATTTAAAATACCGTGTACGTGAATGCAGTATTAATTTTCTGCTCTAACTAAATGAAGAGTACATTTCCAGAGATTCTTATTTAGTGTTATCGTCTGCTATATTTAGCTTTTGTCAGGGGCGATAAAAGGAAGAGTGGTCTGCTGTTTTTTGTTTGTTTGTTTGATTTTTTATTTAACCATCGTTATAACATTTGCAAACAAAGTGTCGGAAATTAACGAAGAGGTCATCCATTGATTGTTAGTAGGCGGCTGTTGACCAATGAACACTTTACTTTCAGCGAGAACGTCAGAACATAATGATTAGATGTTAGTGGTAACTAAACTCGGTTTAAAAAAAAAATCCATACCTTATTTAGTCCCAAGGCGGAAGCGCCATAAAAAGCAACATTATCCCATGTTACGATATACGTCCAGGATGCTGTAAAATTCTGCATTACGGGAAGGTATCTCCGTACTTCGGAAGTGGCTTTATTCAAATCTCTTGTATGTGTTGATTCTCTGTACCAGATGTGACATGACGATGTGCATTTACTTGTATCAATATCTATCCAAAATGGAGCTAAGACAACTTTGTCATTGATTATTGGAAAAGGCTGTGGTGTATATGAGCTTACTCCCCGAACGAACGATATAAGACCATTTGTATTAACCTGTAAGAGATAAATTACAAATAAGTTCGAGTGTTTGGTTATTGTCTGCTTACATGTACATACATTATATAAAGTTGAAAGGAATTGAAAATAATCTAAAATTGTGGAAATTGAGCATGAGTATTATTTATAATTTTTTTAATTTAATTTTGTTTCATTATTATTATTTTATTATTA
>MJUT01003530.1:845479-856026 GCA_002080005.1 Gigantidas platifrons | reverse complement strand
TGGTGGTTAGTTTTGTTGGTGGAATAAACCGGAATACTCGGAGAAAACCACCGACCTGTCGCAAGTCTCTGACAAACTTTATCACATAATGTTGTAATGAGTACACCTCACCTGAGCGAGATTCGAAATCACAACTTCAGTGGTGATATGCTGCATTGGAATAAAATAAGAGAAACAAATATCCCACCGTCGGAACAGCTCCAACTATCCATACTTTTCCAGTGGCAGTCAAAAGTCGTTGACTATTGAGAAAACTCTCCCTCATTTACGTATAATTCTTACACATGAAGACATTTATTACATTCCTTATTTTTAATATTCAGTGTTGTTGGAAATTAACGACGTAATAAAGAAAGAAAAACAATCAACAGCAATGTTAAAATACGTCTGAGCGTATTGGCTGAATGGCTTCCTCCCAATACTGGGCAGAACAAATTTTTGTCGTTTTTGTTTGTTTGATTTTTTTTCTGTATGTTTTTGCTTGTTTGTTTGTTTGTTTGATTGTTTTTGTTTTGAATTGCAGACACTTTTTCAATGTGACAACCAACATAAAAGCTTGGTCTATTTCTACACACTCAAAATCACATGGAACATGTACATAGTAATACGACAGGTGTCACTAGTGGAGCAGGAACCAGGAACAGCCTACTCTTCCGGAACACTTTATACCCCCGGGTTTTCATTGGGTTCGTGATGCTCATTTATTCTATGTAGGGTTTTATGCTCCATGTTTGGTTTGTGTATTTGTCCTTTTTTTGGCCATTGTATTATATGTCATTCTTCTATTGACGGTTTCTGATTTCCCCTATGGTATCTTCAAACTTTTCTCCTGATAAAGTATTGGGGAATATGTTGCATCTCTCTATGTAGGATTATTTTTGTTTTGTATTTAGTCCCTTTTTTGGCCATTGTATTGTCTGTCCTTCCATTTACGGTTTCGCGTATGGTATCTTCAAAGTTTTCTTCCTGTAAAGTATCAGGAGAATATCAATATGTTTGATCCTTACTACAAATACAAAACTTATTAAGAGGGTCAAATATGACACATTCCTACAAAATAACATTTTCATCCCACGTGTGGTTTCAGAGAATATTTTGAAATTTCAGCATCAGAAAGAATTGGTCGTAGCAGCCATGTTGAATTTCTGAATCAATTATAAAAATGTAATGTTGAGAATCCCCCATGTAATATTTCTACCATGTTTGGTTCCAATTGAGCCTGTGGTTAGTACAAAATAGTTTTAAATGTTTATGGACGAAGATGGATGCTAAGTGATGGCAATAGCTAATTCTTGTTTTAATACTTGAAAACAATTATTTGTAAAATAATTTATTGAATTATTTCCATTAAAAACTACAGAAAATATTATTAGTGTCATAAGTCTGATGAAACTCCAATAATATTCTAACAGAGAAAGTGTGTTTGTAAATGAATAAATAGGGTAATTTTCAACAGTTGACATATTTCTGTCACAATAGTGTAATTGCAATGAGATGTTTACAGGATAGTTTTTGTATACTAAGGTTTAGTATATCACAAAAAATAAATCGAACAAACACCTAATTGTAATTCTAACATGACATCCTTCTTTCGCTTTGTGAACAAACGAGCGATTTATCGAGTGGGTATAATCTCATAAGCACATGCACAGGTGCATGTGACTGACTTTCCCGTAGTAAATGCACATGTTGATTAATTATCGTCTGCTCGAATTTTGCAGCATAAATTGTGTGCGACATATTCCGTAAGCGTAAATATAAATAACCTTCTTCCAATCAAAATATACTACTGTATTTGTACTCTTAGAAATATCATAATCGAAATAATTCATGGAAGCCAGAATGTGTTTTGAGTTTTAACATGGGTTGGTGGATATTAGTATGCTATCCCGAGCCAAAAGCTTCCATAATTTATTTCTTAATTATATTATGTTAACTTTTCCATGTGATGGAACAAGCCATGACCTGCATTTCCAACATCAGATGGTGTCGCTCCCATTTTTAAGTTCAGTGAGTGGTGATTGATATTGGTGGAATAGTTGACCATTACTGTTTTAACTTTCTTTTCATAATCCTCTACTTCTTTTTTCCTTCACGGCCATTATCCAAATGTCACCTTTCAACAATCAATTATTGATTGTAGACTTAATTCTCATCATGAAAATATAAAAAATGTATATGTACACAAAGAAAAAAGTTAAGCATCTCCTGATTAAAACATAACAAGTTACACTAATAGTCGAGTGACATACAAGAATAAAATTCATTTTAAATGCACCTACCTAACACACGGCTATATCATATATCATTGGAAAGGTAAAAGAGTATAGATTTCAGTTTGCCCGGTCGTAAAAGTTATATATGGGGCAATTTCTTTTAAATCCGGGACATAGGTCAAATATGAAAATTTTCAAATTTAACCCTCATGTTACATAATTAGCTAATTTGAAGCAATTAATTAACGCATCAGGCTTAAATGCACCATGCATCCAATGTTACTCACATCAGTAAAAACACAAGGAGATGTGTGACGTCATATTGACGTTTTCGTTAATGCCGTGATAAAACAGCGATGCATGTTATAAAACAAAATTTTAAAAATGTTTTGAACCATAAATATAGTATATTTGTATTATTATTTATCCAAGCACATATATTTGACGAAAATCTAACTAAAAATATTTGTGAGAAGGAAGTATATAAGATCGAAAAAAATATCATCATAAAAAGGGTGAAAATGGACATCATTGACAAATCATCCATAAATCACAATAACTTGGGCCTCCTGTTTGTTGAAAGCCTACCAACCACGTCAATGTCGAAGGGCCGTGTAGTAGGATATTATTTTTTGTTCTTTTTTATTATTTTTTTTTATTTTCATGGGTTTTGATTGTGGACTACATACATGTATACACTAGGGATGTCAACGAGTACTCGAGTATCACTCGGAAGGTCTGAGTATTGAGTACAATTTTCGTACATTCGAGTACTTCGCCTAACTTTTTTATCTTTAGACATTTTCCCTTTCATTTTTCTCTTTGAATATTCCCTAAGTAAAGTTTAAGTGTGAACAAATAAGAGTACAGTTCTTCTTCTTCTTCTTCTTCTTCCGTATGTTCTAAGTAGTTAGAAGTAAAATCGGTACGTGAAAATGTCTCCACAAAAATCAGCGGTATGGAATTATTTCAAACGATCGTTAAATGGAAGTACTGTCAAATGCACTCTTTGCGATGCACAATTAACAGAGCTAGAGTTACAAAGTTATCTGCTCGACAAGTCTGACTTAGAAAAATCCCCACTCGAGTGGTGGGCTGATAGAGAAACCAAATATCCACGATTATCAGTTATTGCAAAACGTGTGTTAGGAGTACCGTAAACCTCCGATTCCTCGGAGAGGAATTTTTCATCTGCAGGACTAATTGTAACAAAACTTCGAAATAGACTATCATCCGAAGATGTAGATCAGATCATTTTTCTGAACAAAAACAAAATTAAAGTTCAGGTGTATTCATAGCTGTGTTTGTACAGTGATTGCGTTGTTTACGGACCAATAACTTACAATTAAGCCGTATTTGCCTTTGATTGTTAATCATGCATGTAATTGTAAATGTCACTTCTTTGTAGGTATGTTTGATGATTAATTGTGTCATAAATATTTATTTAAAAAGATTAAATTTTCATTCTCAATTAAATATTGCACTGTAGTCGTATATTTGTCAAATGTTTGGTTGAAAAGCACAATTTGGTATCAGTCTCTCTTCAAATCGTCAAGACATTTCAGAGAAAAATATTGTATCTATCTGGTCGTATATTTGTCAAAGTTTGTTGAAAAGCACAATTTGGTTTTGGTCTTTCTTCAAATCGTCAAAGGATTTCAGAGAAAAATATAGTATCTATTTGGTCACCAAATCTGTATAGTCGGATCATACGTAATTTGGTATTAATTTTGGAATAATGATAGTCATAATCTCGGGTCATATATTTCTTCAGAATGTTGAGGTGTCTTCTGAGTACTAGAGTACTCGCGAGTATCTGTTCCGAGTACTCGAGTATTGAATTCCAGAAATTTTGACATCCCTAGTACATACATATTCATATTTCATATTTGATGTCCATTAAAAATGACTATTCCATTTCATTTAACCACTGTGGCCTTCAAATTAATCATCAGATGCCGCTTCTTCGTCGTCATCGTCAGGGTTCTGTTGGCTTGTAATTATGCTTAAACATAGATCACTGCCCTGACGAGGACATAATTCTGTACAGCAGAGGTATTGTTGGTAGCAAACACATTCTCGGCTACAAATCTTTCTACCTTTGCACGAACAAATCAAATCTTGACGGAGGTCTGATGACATCAGACCAGAGAACAAAACTGAAGTTGGACCGTTGCTACCTTTTTGCCAACGTAGTCATAAGGTGAAGCTACTGGTGGTTTTGCTTGGTGTGAAGTCATCCACGTCTTTGTTTGAATGGAAGCTCTCAGGACGTGTTGTTTAAATGCCGATTCACTTGGTGGAATGCGAACAAGGCAGCAGTCTTTGCTGGTAGCAAGTCTGATACGTAGCTTATTCAGATTGGTGTGGCAAGACTTATGCTTTTCGGTCATACAACTTTGCCACAACTTTTCTTGCAACACATATTGAAGATTCAAGATCTGAGTCCTTAAGCTGTGAAAGGTCCGAAAGCTCAGCAGATGAAGATTTAATCAGCTTAAAAACATATTGTTTACCAATACCAAAGATAGCAGAAGTAGTATCACAACCAGTAAGAGCATGAACCGCTGGGAGAATTTCTCAAATCATGCTCGACAGAGAACTACACAAGTCATGAACTGGTATATATCGTCCACCATCCTTAATGCTAGTAACCGAACCCGTCAAGAGCCATAGTTGATCCGTGTTCCGCATGCGTGGATAGTAATGGACACAAAGCACTAACACATCAGTGTCTGAACATTTGATAATGATTCTTCCTGTAACACTAGACTTACCAAATTGTTCGTCAGCATGAAGGGCATGCAAACTAATTCTAGTATCTGCCGAACGGGTTGATCATTTTCTCTTGCAAATGGCTGATTAAGTCTGTGACTTGCTGTTCATCACGTTTCATCGATACCGATCTATTTTCATCGTGAGTTTCGTCGTCCGCTGTAACCAACCCCGATCTGACTTCCATTGCTGCACGGAAGTGTCCCACGATATGTCGTGTAATGTTCCATCTTATCAATGCAGATTTCTTTCTGGTGAGACCAACAATATCCACCGTTACTCTTGCTATATTTAATTATGGTCTTATCTGTGGCCATGTCACTCCACACACCGTTGAAGGAACCAGCATTCTGTCGAATAGCAAAGAAACCTGCCTTGAAGCGTGATTCAACTTCTGAGGGGAGATTGAGCATGTCTAAGAGGTATATAGGAGTCCATCTAGAATATTTATTCCTGTTGGTCACAAAAAAGAATGGGAGCATAGAACGAACCGAATTCAAATGCTTTGACCATATACCGTTTCTCTCTGCTTTTATATTTTGGAGCAAAATACTACCTGCTAGNAGGAACATGTCCCAAAAGTCTTCCGTCAGAGGTGCAAGATGTGCTTCTAATAAAGAGTTCAGAACAGCAATATCTTCATTCCATGAGGACATATCGCCAGTGCAAGTTTCATGGCACCTCAGAAGGGCGTCCCAAAATAGATCTGGTATGTCAGTGAGACGTTCTGTTGTTCCACACCAGTCAAAAAATGATGCAAGCCATATCGAAATTACTGCTTGCTTCATAAGTCTGTTAAATTGTTTACCAGAAAGCATCTGTTCTACTGTGCATCCAGCGTACACACCGGAATCAACGAGTAGATCAGCCAGACCACGATCGTCCCAAAGTTTGCCAATAGATGTGATAAGGCATGATAAGGTGTGGAATCCACATAAACGAATGATATGATTCTGAAATTCAAGAGGTCTGGACCATTTTATCTGCTGTGCAATAGCATACAACTGCTAGTCAAAGGCCGTGTCGATAGCTTCAGAGAGACAAATGGATCTGCTGTACACGATATTAGACATACCCTGCCCTTGTTGACATTGAATAACGATAGTATCACCAAAGTGTTTCTCCAACTTTAGCTGAAGCCAATACGTTGTGTAACTTTCGCCTATATCTTCAGGGAGGAAAGATACAAATTTCTCCAGTAGGTGGTTCCGGTAGAACACTTTCTTGTGTACCAACAAGTCTTCTTGGATGGTGGAAACAAATTGATCGAATGCATTTTCATGCACTGACATCGGAGGTTCCTCGATCTCTGTTTTGATATTTCTAAGCAAATATCGTGTTATACACGCTGAATGATAGAAAGCATTTTTGGCACAGTCTTCAGACGTCACTTTGAAGATCATTTCATTATCTGATATTTGTTCCGCAACACGCTTAATAGGTTGAGTTCTATTTTCCGACGACACTTTGTGCATTTTTCTGTCGTGTTTAAAGGCTTTCTGTTTGTAAAATATGCAAGCTGTCCAATCAATTTCGGAAGCTCTAGATTGTGTCACAATAGTGAAATGATCTTTATTTGATGATGGATTCTGATTGCATGATGGTGGCGTCGGCGGACGTGTGGATTTAAAGTTGGAGCATGCTGACAGGTTTTGCTTCCTGGTAAATGCTTTGTAACAGCTTTTGTGGTATTTGGTATTTCCAAATGGAGCATTTTCGACAGTTGTATATTCGTCAACAAGTTTTCTGTAAACTTCATCCTTCCGTTTATTCACGGCAGAAATAAAGTCGACCTTCCCTTAGTAGTTGGAATACCTGTAATGGAAGCGGAAGGTTTGGAGCCGTTAAATGTGATTCAACCCACCATTTCTTTGGAAATGCCTGTACCAAGTCAGGGTCATTGCGGTTTTTCCAGTTCTCCGGTTGTTGACTGATTTTGTCTGTTTGTTGACTTATGAGTTTTGCCTTTCTATTTGGAAGATTGCTCGGTGTTTGGTAATTTTGTTATCACCCTTATTTATAAATTCGGACAGAACATGTTTATAAATATTTGGTATTAACATTTTTTTTGTCAAGGTCATTGCAGTTACCAAAATAGTTATACTTTAATCAAGTTAAGTAAATATAAATACAAGACATGAAGAGATGTAGGATTGTTGACCATACCTTAAGCTTGAACAATCATGTTGATAGACTGTTATTTTGAGTGAATGAAACATGCATATTCATTGTTAAACAAATAATGAATTTAAGATTATGTTACCATTATTTGTATAATACTTTTTATGAAGTATGTGTATGTTTGAATATTGACCATATCATAACATAGCTTTTTGTAAATACAAACTGTAATACAATAAAACCCGCATTTAAAGGGCACGCAATGGAACCTGGAAACATGCACGTTATGAGCATTTGCGTATACAGGCTACGATTATACGTATTATTCATTAATAGTAAAAATGAGACTGTCCTTTATTGACAGTGATTTGCTACATAGCGGTGTCACCAATAAAATTGACCGCCACGATATAATTGAAATACTGTTGAAAGTGGCAAAATTACCCCTAACCTTTTATGGCAGGTTTGATCGCAAACACGTACTATATGAATGGCAATTTACGATAGAAATATATAAGATGCCGACAAAATGAATTGATGTTCAGCTAGCAAAATTTGCCATGCAAAGCCAGCATAATTCATTTAAACCTCTAGTAAGTCTTTCACTCGACAACTGATTGGGAGGTAATTTCTGTCAGAAATACATACATGTAGCATACCAACGAAGTGAATCCATGTGCAGGAAACCAAATATTGCACTGCAGCTGAATGTGCATTAGGTGTGTTGATGTCATGCATGTTTGTTAAATTGTCCTATGTATTCTGTATTTGCTGCTATCACATATCATCATTTTAACTTGAAAGAACATTATCTACGATAAAAGAAAGTGTTTGACGATAGCAAAAGGGTAATCAGAAACCGTAACTCAAAGGACAGACAATACACTGCGCAAAAAAAAAATCACAAAGACAATAAATGAAAATTAACACTACACAGAGAATATAAAAATTGAGCAATATGAACTCCATAAAAAAACAGGTGGTGAATTCAAGTGCTCCGAAATTGTACGGAGTTTCTTTCTGCTCTACTACTGGTACATATGGTGTTGTCCTCTTTTAAACCGGTTATAAGTCGTGCAAATGAAAAGGAGGAAGATATTGCGACTGTGACAGACGGAACGTATACGTGGTCATCGTCTATGACACAAATAGTCCGTAACGATTTACCAAGTAATCGTGGCGACCGTAAAACTGTCGATGTAATAAATGTAACTTGTTTACTAGAAACCCTTGGTTCAATAACTTCCTCGTTAGCAACTTTTTTTCTATCAAGTAAATCATGACAAGCTCAGGAATGCGTTATCAACTGAGAGATACCCATATGCATATGCTGCTGAATTTCGCTACACATAAATGGAGAGTTCAAAATGAGGAAATAATGTTTTTGAAAGAACTGCTAAATTCCATTGTCACTGCTATTCAGGATCCATGGCATTTTTTGACAATAAGCGATACGATTCCTACTTCGGTAAACATCGGCTCATATATGCATAATTATATAGTTTCGATAGCTTGGTTTTCCAGTATTATCAATGACTGTAACGATTGCGAAGGAACAAAGATTGACGAAATTGAACTTTACTTTCTCTGCGATATATTTGCAATATTTCACAGGTGGCATATATATTCCTTAACTTAAAGAAGTTGTGGTACCTTTCAGGATCCTTGATTCCATATTAACCTCAAGGACAAAATGTGTTCTCTGATTGTTTTTGGATAAAGTGACTAAAATAATTAAATAGACTTTAAGAGCAATAAAACGTCGTTCATCAATAGCTGCCATACAATTCAGCATAACCCTCTCAGAATTTCTACTAAAGTAATAAATATTTGATTAGAATAATGAAAATTTGAAATATCTTTTAAAATGTAGATTTTAAAGTAGAAGTGTAAAAGAGAGTTGTGTAGAGAATCAAGGGTGCTAATTGAATTTGGAAGTTTGCAGACCAGAAAGTGAACAGATTTGGCCCTGTTCATATAGAAAAATCGCATTTCAAAGGAATTTTTGGGTGTATATTTTGACAAAGTTTTATTAAATACAGAGGGAATAAGCCTATAAAAGAACAGCCTGCGACCGTGGGTTTAAATCCCGGAGGACAATAGACACTCGACGGGGACCCGAGAGATTCCATTGTTCTCCTACACGCACTATTGAGTTCATTGATTTTTACCTGTAAAATATGTTACCTGTAAAAATTATTTGGACTGGGAAATTTTTCGTTATTTTATTTTTTCACTAAACATATAGCACTTCTGTCTTTAATAGTGAACAAAAATGAAGTTTTCATATATAATATGAAGAATATATCATTGTTATTGTGTTCGATTCTGTATGACATTTTGAATTTATATACATGTACATGTAAGACAATGGAAGGAATAAAAAAATCGCTATTAAAATTAATACATTGTTATATTATAGAACATCAGAGACCAATTAGAGGGTTGATTGGGATAAAACATATGACATTGAGCACTGTCATTTTGTGAGCTATTTTTTTTTACCCAACGTGCAACTTAACATTGATAAAAAATACCAACAAATTGCAATAATTATTGATGAATCATTGATACTTGCAATTGTTTCACGTAACTATTCTACTAAACCAAGTTATATATTTCAACTCAAACGTGAGCTAAAAGTTTGGAGATATATATATGTATTTAACTTATTCCACTTCGAAGTGCTCATCCAAAACAGGAATCCAAAGTTTCGATATTTGTCTTTGTTTGTTTTGACTTTTCATGAATATAAGGCCCGTTTCATGTTTGGTTTTCGGCTGGATTATAAACTGTCTCTTTTTATCTTTTTTTTTGTTCTTCGTCAAGTTGTTTTCTGTATTATTTATGTGTTATAATCAATATATAAGTTAATAAATTCATCTGACCCCAGATAGATTCAACAGTTACAACTGTTCTTAAACTTTAATGAATTGGCAGACACGTGTTCCAAATATTTTCGGCATTGACTTAAACGTGACATTTATTCGATTTTTACATTTTTTTCACTGTCTATTATACTTATTATGATTATGCTTTAACCCGCGTCATCATCACAAAAATCAATGATTTTAGGATCTATGACACTTCTATCTGTACAGTTTTCTTTGTAGTATTCTTTTTCACTTTTGACCACATGTTCTTCTGCTTTTGTCGACACATCTTTTGTTATTTTTCCGAAAGCAGCATACGTGAGTTCTTTAACATCTTTTAATCGGAAGGTGGTATTGTTTTTAGCCACGAAACCTTTGACTTGTGTCCATATTAATTCTATCGAGTTAAGTTCACAGTGTCATGTCCGTGTAATTTAGCAATTTTATCTGTTAAACTACTGTGATCTTTTCTGTTTTATTTTTCATATAATACTTTTTTGGTATCAGTAGCAGAAAAGGGAATGTTGTGTTGTGTAAGATAGTTTTGGAGAACAGCTTTTTT
>MJUT01003530.1:817808-833643 GCA_002080005.1 Gigantidas platifrons | reverse complement strand
AAATTCAACTTTAGCTTTTGATGAAAAGGACGTCATCGCTATACGAAATTCGTTGTTGCTCAGTGGCAAATACGATATCAGACTGGTGATTAATGTTTTGAGTGCCGATATCTCCATGCTTGAGGATAGGTCCAATACGAAGGCAATATCAACTGCATTAAGAAGACAGTGTCCTGGAGCTGCAAACATAAATTTTACATCGTTCAAAACAGATAAAAAAAATAACATACCTGTCCAAACAATTCCAAAATGTAACGTGGAAATCATAGAAGCAAAGACAAAAGAATGAGACTGCTAACAGAAATATGAATTACCACTCACTGTCATACGAGTGGCCGGCCATGTCAAAATTGCCGTCACTAATTATCAGTTGCTTTCGACAAGTAACGGATTGTTCATAAAAAGAATCGTGATACATTTTAATACATTGCAATGGAAAAACACCATGTGTTGTGCAAAATATAAACACAAAAGCATCGGTTTCTGTTCAAAAGCATCATGGCGCTTTTGGATGAGGATTCGTGTCTTATTTGCGTTATTTGTAATTGTTTGCGTATAGTGGTGTCGAAAACATACTGTGTTGTGCATTTGTTTTGTTTTTCTTCGTCTTGACTAGACTAGAACAATTGCATAATGTTAAAAGAGTCAGCAGGAGAGATTATTTTATAACTCATCTAATACATGTAATTTATGTTTTGAAAGGATCGCTTGGGCCGCTGATGATCAGAAGAAATATCAAAGTGCGTGAAATATGCCTGCGTGCTAAACACAAATAGTTCATTGATCAGTTGTGCTGTCTTCAACATTTCAAAACATTAATAGTAAGATCAAAAGTACGTTTTCATAATTTAGTTGCATTAATTCAGATGATCCTATAATATATTTCATTAAACCATAATTAACCAGACAGTGTGGCAACAATCTAATTAAAATTTGATATTTAATTACCTCCCTTTTTCTGGTTGGCCTTTTTTGTAACATGATACCGCGTCTTTGTAAAATACAAATCCATTGGTCAATATCTTATGTCAAAACATTTAAAGCAATATGATGCATTTGAAAAGTAGGTTGGTATTTTTTTTTCTTGACTAGGTATGCATGCCGTTTTAATTAGTAACCCGATACTTATAGAAAGCAAGCCATTATTTGTAGTATGTTACATGTTAACAATATCGCGATGAAGAAAAAATGAACTCGATAGCTTTGGCTATACCGTTTAGGCCCTTTGGGTTTTCTTGCTCCCAAAGGTTTTAAAATTACTTTGTTTCCAAATATTTTGGCTCTGAGCGTACCTGATGAAGATTATTCCAGTAACGCGTCGTGAGCACTGCATTTCATATCTACGTCTTTGTTTCATCGAATCTTGATATGCATAGCTATTAATGCTCTCCAGGCTTGGTATACGCACTTCTATAAAAATGGCAGAGCTAAACCATGGTCCAAAGCATGCCTTCTTACTGAAATGATGGGTCATGCAAAAGGTTTCCACATGTGGATAATCATTCGGCCCTCACATATAATTGGTGAGCAGCGTCCACTTTTCGTAAACACTTTCCCGTCATTTCCTTATAACTGGGTTTGTAACGGATGTCACTAGTGGAGCAGGAACTGCTTACCATTCCGGAGCACATGAATTCACCCCTGGTTGTTAGTGAGGTTCGTGTTACTCGATCTTTAATTTTATGTGTATGTTTTGTGGATCGTTGTTTGTCCGTTTGTATTTTTTCTCTTAGCCATTGTGTTGTCTGTTCTTCGATATACGGATTCTGATTACCCCTTTGGTATCTTCAAACAAAGCTGAGTCACAATTTTGAACTTCAAGTTGATAGGACTAAGCTACATACTTATGGATCATGGTATGTTAATTCAGTTTATGGAACAATCAAAACACAAAATAGAGAAGATATTATCGTCTCGGCTAATAGATATTTAATCTATAGAAGTATATTTTGTAAGTTGTTCATACCGAATAGTTCCGGTTTACAACAAACATGTTTTGCTTAATCAAATATATGTAGTTCACCAACACAGAGGGTTGGTAATTGTGCGAAATGACTTAAATGCCATACATATTATAATACGAAGAAGAGTAACAACGAACCTTTACCGAGCTCATTTCAAAGCCTTGTTTCTCTACCAAAACAAGGTGGAAATGTCCCAAAATAAACACCTATATTCATTAACTATAGATAAAGTTTTCCTACATTCATTTTAATCTAGAACATATTGTTAAGCATTTGAAATAGAATTTCCTGCCAATATAGTTTAAGTCGTTAGTCCAAAAAACATAATGTTTCCTCTTCAAAAGATGATTGTGTCGTTTACCCAAAGAATCAGAACAAAATGGCATTACTCGCTTTATCAGCCATCATTGAAACGACTGTTAGAGTACAAATTTAGTACGTACAGCAGTAGTTGTTCATATCAGACAGATATTTCTCCTCCGTAGACAAATTATTTTTCAGATCAGCGCTTAGAACTCCAGAATGAATGGTTAACAGCTTTTCCATTCAAAGTTGATGGTTGAATGCCAACATAAACTCCATCGGCTAAATATTATGTTTCAAATGCTTAAAATATATTTTATAGTCAAGTGAAGGTCGGGAAACCTTTATCTTAACTTATATAGTGTACGTGTAATTATGTGCATTTTGGGACATTAATTTTTTTTATACTGCATATTTGTAGAAATATAATGCTTTGAACTAAGCTGGGGAAGATTTCGTTGTCACTCTTACTAGCATAAATATTATATCTAAGGATTTCGTGCCATGTTTGGTACTGGCCCATGATGTGTCGATTTTTCAAGGGTCAGAATATATTACTCTTCATGTTTATGTTATCATCGTCATCGTTTTTTGGTTGATGATAAACTTTTTAAGTGTTTTATTTATAGATTAATGCATGCCCTTGCTGTTATCATCCTGAGAGACCGATATCGGAAAGAGGGCTTTATTCCGAGGGGCAATATCGGTCGAGGGATGATAACAGTCCTGATATGGAAAAACGCATGCAATAATCTATTTATCACATATTTCAACATGGAATTAAAAAGAACAAAATCAGTAACTTTTGTGTTTGAATTTTCATATTTTCTACGAATGAGTCAGTTTCTGCTTGCGAAACACCAACAAATCTTTCCGGGCTGGACGTCGACATTTTCCAAACGACAATTGACAGTTGAGCGGAAGTGACCTCATAGGGCTCACGAGAGGATTGATCAAGTGTTATCAGAGTTTTGCCCCGATATCTGCCCATGGGCTGATATCGCTGAGGCATTTCCGGTGTTTACGTATGTGCAAAATTGACGACATTACTTATAAATATGTGATAATGTTCTATATTTGTTTATTCGCTGGTCAAGTAAAGGTGTGGATAACATTAAGTGTGGTTTGTAACAGGCACAAATGTAATCTTAGATTAATGTGTTTTGGTACTTATTGTAAACCAACGGTTTGTTTCGTGTTGTTACGGATTGAATGATTATTACTCTTATATTCAGTTATAACACAGTTATACAGATAAGTATGATACAAACTTCCAGGAGTAGGTGCTGGCTCAATTTGTTCAAGGTCAACTCTGAAGACGAACTTTCCAGGACTGCCAACATTAGACATGGACGGAATGTTTATAATACTGGACGACATTGACCCTTCTACCGTGTAGTAATGTACTTCATCCCCCATGTTGAACCCAACCTTATAAAAATCAGACGATCCAACATTTATAAAATTCTAGAAGTATACACTGTTTCAGTAAAATCACAACGTTGCATCACCATAATCATATATTAACATTATATGTTCATTTCATTAGGAAATCCTCATTTGATTGGTTAAAAGGATGATACGTGCCTTCGAAATATATATCCTTTTGGTATATTCAAACTCTTCTTCTATGAGTGTGCCGAGACATGCAGTTGTTTAGGCTAACAATGAAAAATAGTTACCAGTCTTTTCTTTTCCATAACAAATTTGTGTTTTTAATAATCCTTCTATTTCTTTTATGAATAAAACAACAACATTTTTTTTCAGCTTGTGCATTTTAATGCCTCCCAATATAAGACATTTTCTATTAAGGGCGACACAATAGAACTATACAATAATTAATTACCCTTTCGAAGCCCGGTTTTTAGTGGTGTTCGTGTTACTCGATCTTTAGTTTTATGTGTATGTCTTGTTGTTTGTCTTTTTTTGTACCTTTTCTTTTTGACATTGTGTTGTCTGTTCTTATTCGATTTACGGATTCTGATTACCCCTTTGGTATCTTCAAACTCTTCTTAACATATTTAAGCTATTGACATTATACTTATTATTATTATGTACTTATTATCTTTCTAATAGAGGTTAACTATATACATATAAAATGATTAACAATATGTTACCTGAGCAGCCTTACCACCAAGACCAGTATCACTGCTTCCGTTATTATCTGTTCCAGTGGTCCAATCTATTTTGTTATAATTATATATCACATAAGCATTTTTTGCATCCGAAATTAAAACTGCTTGAATCGTGTTTCTCTGGAAATAAAAGTGGAAGAAACATGCTCCAATATTTGAATGTTAATTGAAATGCATTTCATCTACTTTGATTTGTTATTGAATCAAAATGTTCACTGTTTTCACAGACCAATAGATAGGCACAAAAGCATCAAAAGAAGAGTTTGAAAATACCAAAGTGGTAATCAGAATCCGTAAATCGAAGAAGAACAGACAACACAATGGCCAAAAGAAAAAGGAAAAAGAACGATCTACAAAACACTCCACAGAAAACTAAAGATAGAGTAGCACGAGCCCCACTATAAATTGGGGGTCAAATTAGGTGTTCCGGGTTTATGCATAGTTTGTCAGAATATACCATTCATCTTGTAGTATAATTTACTCTACAATTATTGCCTGCACTTAAGGTGAACATCATAGTTGTTCACCCGCGGGGTGTTGCTTAAACAACATCCCAAGGGTGAACAATTATGATGTTCACCGCAAGTGCAGGCAATAATTGTTTTATTATACCGAAACTATATTTACAATAATGTTGGATACAATAATGTTGGATGTAATAAACACTTAGTTGTGTGTTTTTAACTTCCGGTCAAGATTGTAATTCCGGAATGCAAAAACGGATACATTTCCGGACAGACATAGAACATTACATTTGTCGACCGGTGAACAACAGTGATGTTTCCCTAGGGTACCAATTTTGTAAAAACATCACTTTTATTTTACATATAATATATAATGTAAGGTATAATAATACTTTCGAGTATATCAGATTTGTGAGGGCTGAGGTTCTATTAATTGATGTATCCCTACCACATTTGTATGTCTGTCAGAAGCTAGGACCTGAACTTCGGTCGTCATATGCCGTGGTCTGTTATGTGATAAATGGCTTGAGGTGAGAGGTAGTTGTTCGTTTTGTTGATGTTTGAGGAATTGTTGACCATCACTGTTTATACGTTCTGATCTCAATATATATATATATATATATATATCAGTTGATATACAGTCAAACCTGTACTAAGATTTTTTCCATACCTTATTTAGTCCCAAGGCGGAAGCGCCATGAAAAGTAACATTATCCCATGTTACGATATACGTCCAAGATGCTGTAAAATTCTTCATTACGGGAAAGTATCTCCGTACTTCAGAAGTGGCTTTATTCAACTCTATGGCATGGATTGACTCTCTGTACCAAATGTGACAAGATGTACATCTCCTTGTATCAATATCTGCCCAAAATGGAGCTAAGACAACTAAGTTTATTGGAAAAGGTTGTGGTGTAAATGTAGATACTCCCCAAACAAACGATATAAGACCATTTGCATTAACCTGTAAGAAATAAAATACCAATAAGTTCGATTGCATACATTATATAACGTTGAAAGGAATTGAAAACAATCTTTTGTGGAAATTGAGCATGAGTATTACTTATATTTTTTTAATTTGATTTTTTTTATTATTATTATTTTATTATTATTATATTTTAATGATTTGAAATTTCAGAGATTTGCAGTTTTAATTTTCTCTTTCATGAATTATTCATATATAAATGATTACAAAAATTTCAAGGGACGGTCGTAGCCTTAATCGTATGGTATTTGCAATCAGTGCATGTCACCACTTAAAGGCATACAATCTGTCAGAATTTATTTTTTTGTTTATGTTAAAAGTTGCCAATATTCGATGTTTTATACTAATAAAATGTTCTGAACAAGAAGCCAGGTTTAAAAAATATGTTATAATGTCGTAATTAATGAAAAGGATTCGAATGTCTGTTGGTGAAATCGCCATTAACACACCTAATTATAAGTCGACTTCTTTTCCGAAGTTTACCTGACACTGATAACTACATGTATAAATAACCAGAAAGCATGCTGCAGGTACATATTGGTTAGAATTAATATAACTGAAGAAATATATCTATGAAATTGGATCCCGGGGTAATCAGTTAATATTATATAATGGTATTTAGTAAGAATGACACTTAAAATCGAACATACGTGATGAAATCAATAAAAACAAACCCAGACTCTGCAAAGGGGCACGATAAAGGGAAAATTGTAAACAAATTGCATTGCATATTATTGACAACACTTGAGTTGTCTTGATTATATTTTTTTTAGAAAAAAAACAGACATGAAGTTCATTATTTTAGTCTCTAATTTAAAAGAGATATCACCTAGCGTTTTCTCCTGAAAAAAAAAAGAATATATAAAAAACTACGATGCAATTCTGTCAAAATACGATTCAGCCGAAAAAAGATACTCAATTATGCTTACGTGTTGAAAAATGGAGTAGGTCGGTATAATATCTTTCTTTAATTTTTACAGAAAGCTTGCTGAATCCTCCTTTGTGTCGTTTTCGCGTAGAATCCGTCAATATTTATTTTTTTTATCTATGACGTGCTTTTTTTCAGCAAGCAATTTCGCACATGCACAAACGCTTAACCGAATGAGGTCACTGTGTAGGTCATCAATGGTCATATGATCATATTCATATATGAATATGATGTGGGTAAACACTGAATGCTTAACTGGATGCAAGAGAATCAAACAGGGACGTATTTCCTACGTTCCAGGCTATTTGCGTATGATATTATGAAAAATTTCAACTGCAATTACTATAAAACATCGAATATTAGCAACTTTTAATATAAAAAAAAATTCAATTCTGACCACTTGTACGCCTTTAAATTGTGAGTTCGAACCACGTTCATTGCGAGGCATACTCGATACAACATTCTGTGATAAGGTTTGTCGGTGACTTGCGGCAGGTCGGTAGTTTTCTCCGCATACTCTGGTTTCTTCCACCAATAAAACTGACCGGAACGATATAACTGAATTATTGTTGAAAGTGGCTTTAGACACCATAAACCAACTAACCAACCTGTTAATAGTGAGCATCGCAAGATGCGAGCAAAACAGCAACATGTGTGTAAGGAGATGAATCAATATATGATCAATACCAACCCGAAATGGGTTCTAAGTTTCGGCATAGAATGGGCAATCGGAGTGAAGTACAGGAAATAGCCTTTTAATTTGAATAAAAAATAACTATCCAGTTTAAAAATAACAACAACAAAAAATTAGAAAGGAAACCGCACAGCTTCTTTACATGAAACGATTGATTTATTTAGAAAATAGACAATCGTTAGACCTTCTTGTTTCGCCCCTAAAGAACGATCGGCCCTAAAAAAAAAGTCGTCCCCGACATATCTCGGCCCTAAAAAAAATATCGTCCCCGATATATCTCGGCCCAACAAATCTCCTTTGCAATAGAATCAACTGGGTAAGTCGAATTGAAGAACAAAGAAAATAATCAAGAATAATGAAGGAAAGAACCAAAAACTACTATTTGTACATGTACATGTCTATGCGTAGATGCGATGCTCGCCTGTAGGCTGTGCCTAATCCATATTATAATACTGTCACAAATATATCTTTTGAAAAGTACATGATAGCAGAATGCCAATATAAAAGAAAATTATATTCTTCAAAGTTGGTGTTGTTCTAAATAAAAATACAAACATAAAGCTTTCTGTGTATTTCGAAGAAAAAAATAAAGTCTAGTCCAATGGTTTGAATGTGTGAAAAAGAATCATCAGTGGACGGAAGTGCTGAATCGCCAGCCTGGTCTCCAAAGGGGAAGAACTCTGATAATGGAACCTCAGCATTGACGTGGTAGCAGGACAGCAGAAATAATGGTAATAATCGCATGACGGCCATTGTTTTCACAAGTTACACCTGTAAATAATAAATGATCCATAATAATAGACCTCTTAGCAGTTTCCGAACTTGATTCTAATATTATACGCTTTTGATATTTTTTTATTCGAGTTATTTCCCTTACGGAGGACAACATGATTCCCATCCCACGCAACTGAAACCACAGGAGTCCGCATTTCTATCAATAATATGTAATAGGGGCACCTCGAAGATCGCTGAGCAACTATAAAAAAATATATATCATAGATGCCTAGCGATCTTCGAGGTGCCCCTATACCTTATTATTGATAGAACTTCTGACTCCCGTGGCGCAACAGACAGAACCACAGGGGCCAGATGAGTTTTTCATGTACTTATATACATATATACCAACAAGGGTACGAACTCGGTAGTAATCAAATTTAGGTATGTCTTGTTTAACTGAGTAGAAAAAAATACCAGGATTTGTATACGTATAAAGGTGATATAGACTGAAAGCTGAATATTTTTTCCTTAGAAAAAACTTATTTGAACCCCGTACGTCCAAAAATAAAAAAAAGTTACAGCAGAACAAGTCCGTACTTTCTGCTGAAATGGCTAGGTCGGACAAAAGGGTGCCCAGCTAACTTTCACATGACTGGAAGGCTTATCTGCAATGCAATTCGTGTATTTACTTGCGACGTCTCTTCCAATCGATCAATTGAATAAAAAATTCCTACCTTTCCGTGGAATTTATGTCCAAATCACTTAGTATTTTCCTTTTATCTAATGCGGAATATCTATCATTCTGAACCGCCATTTAAAAAAAATTTAAGAATGAAACTGAAACGAGCGTCCTGATTTGTCGATATTTTTGACGACCTTCAACTCGACCAATCAGGGCGCTCGTTTCAGTTTCATTCCAGTCATGTGAAAGTTAGCTGGCCACCGCTTTGTCCGACCTAGCCATTTTTAGCAGAAAGTACGGATTTGGTCTGCTGTAACTTTTTTTATTTTTGGACGTACGGGGTTCAGTCTATATTACCTTTATACCTATACAATTTCTGGTATTTTGTCCTACTCAGTTAAACAAGACATGCCTAAATTTTGAATACTGCCGAGTTCGTACCCTTGTTGGTATATAGGTATATAGGTATATAGGTACATGAAAAAACTAATCTGGCCCTTGTGGACAGAACAAGACAATTTGAGCATGATTTTCTTAAAATTTAGATATTTTATCCTTATAATATAACAAAGGTTAATTTCATAGCAAATAAAAATTCACAAGTCGTTACAACATTTAAATTGTATACATAGCATGAGAAATATACATGTTATTTTGGTTGTACATTGCATGAAATGGACACGTTTTTCCGGTTAAAAGGGAAGCAACAGTAGTATATAAGAGGTTACAAATTATCATTTGTGGTGGATCCATGTGGTGGATCTACCGGAAGCGCCCCTACCGGAAGTGACGTCAGAAGTGACGTCATTCCCCCCGTTTTTTCTACAGTGACGTCATTTCCCGCGTTGTTTCTTTTGTGACGTCATTTTTTCCTCACTACGAGTACCATGGATACCGAAGGGGTGTGCAACCGGTTTCCCGGACTTTTTTTTTTTCGCGTACTTTTTTTTTTTCGCGTACTATTTTTTTCAAATTTTTTTTTTCTCTCTTTTATNTATGTAAAATGATGAAAGAGCGAGCTATTTTAATGAAGTCATGTGTCGATGATCAGGAACTCGCTTAAATTATTAAGTGCAATTAAAATAATGTGATACATTGTATGTAAATTTATTTTAATGAAGAATGACACATTTGATTCTGTGATAATATGTTACGACCTGTATCATGACTTTGATATGTTGTTTTTTTTTGTTCTTTGATGAACATGTTCGTGTATGATTTATGCTAATTTTAATATACTAGTAGTTGTTTATTTATGATTATTAGACGCAAACATTGGTACCCTGCTGATGTTTTCCCCCGTTGTAAAGGGGTAGTTTCTGAATATATATATACAAAAAACATGGAAAAAGCGTATAATTTTAGAATCAAGTCAAAAACTGGCAAATCGTCTCATGCATCTTTTTATTTATATGAAATTTACATACTAAGAGTATGGGTAATACTATACCTCACACTTCAAAATTTACTCAGGTAGAGGTAACCTATTTTATCTACCATGTGACCAGTTAGGCCATTTGGTGTACTTTCTCCTAGAGACTTTGAAGTTAATTTTGGGAATCCTACGAACTGAATGTTTACTCATATAATGAACTATCACAAACTTAGGACTCAATATTCGATACAACAATGATGTTCCCTCAGTTACAGCATGGGTGGTCATTTTACTCACATTTTGGAAAACATTTGAATGCCTGTATCATATCATTTTACTAAGAAGGACGTTAAGGGCGCACAAAACAAGTTTAATCCCGCCACTTTTTTTAATTGAAGTGCCTGTATTAAGCCAGGAAGTGAGCAGTCTTGAATATGTGTGTTAGAGGTATCAATTTTGTCTGCTTGTACCATTTTTCCATTAGATTAAGGAATTATTGTGACAGTGTTGTATTTTGTGTTTTTTCTTTTATATTATAAGCGATCTTTGAAACTATATTATAATCATACCGAAACCTTTCTCAATGAGGAATGTACATTTAATATCAATGTTGAGGATAATAATAAGAGATAGATGCAAATTTGCAAATAGAATGCACATAAATATTTGTAACTTGGATAAATCCTACTATTTGACACTTTTTCCGAGATTCTTAAAGAAAATAACAAGATTTCGATAGTGTCTTACACTACCGTGTTCCATTGAACAGTATTTCCAAACTGAAATATACAAGTACAAAGTGTTTGCTTTGTTATATATATTTGTAGATTGTTTCATATCAATTTCAATATACTCCCGTGAAAACCCCGGGGCATAGACATGATACTGTGTTTCTCCTACGGGGGTAGATCCTTTCTAAAGAGGAGTTCGCTACAGTGCATTGTGTATGGCATGTCAAAAAACAACTTCCAGCAGCTCCTACAGACGACCACCTTGTAAAAAGCGGTTGCCTGGGTCCCGTTGCAAGGCTCAATTGCTAGAGCCTCTTCATTGTATTCTTCATTCATGGGTGAAAGTGTTTTTTTTTTTACAAATGCTGAAAATGTTCTACTAAGAAATGTTGGTAATAATATGTTACCTGTGAGAGTGGTAAAGCGAACTGAAACTGCTAGGGGATTTGGGTGAATATGCAGAGACTAACATATCCTGACATTTCACAAACGAGTGGGAGACTGGTACAAAAATCAACAGCTCTTAAACAGATCAGAATCCTCTCAAAAGTTTTTATTTCAATGTCAAAAATGCGTACCTCAACCGCCCTCCCCCCAACAAAACTCGTTACATTTACATGAATCCCAAGAACTGTCTGGACCTTTGCCAAAAAACTGAAATCACTCAAAATACTGAAAACTTTCACCAATGTTCATTGTCCAATAGCAATCAAGCTTCCACTTATTGGACCACCACAGTGCGCCATTTGTTTTACCTGCACAATATATTGCTTATAAACTTCTTCTATTCATTGATATGCACCTACTACATATATAGTGTGTTGGTACAAGACTCTTGTGTGAACCAGTACCACTACGAGTTATGACAGCGTAGTGTAGTGATGCGGTTAATTCACGCGACAAGCATGGCCTGATACGAAGTCTTGTACCAATAATGCAATAAATTTATCTAACATTTCAATAAATAATAGAAAGCGACAACATTTTTTTCTGCATGACGTTACATTATATGTTACCGTTAATTCAAAAATTCACGTGCACCGTTCAATAACGTTCATAATCACTAAGTAATCGTTCGACTATCATTCTTTATGAGAAATTTAGAAAATTGTTTATGTATTGGACTGTGCAGTTGCTGAAATATTAAAACGATGTCCTTTGAAATGGGAATATGACTGAATTCCTGATACATTAATCTGCTGAAGCATGTATTCCAATGCCATGACGGCATGGAATAGTTCCCCGACAGAGAACACTCATCACCACAATGTGGCGATACAACATCTTGTATTAGATGTCTCGGACAGGCCACTCACTCACTTTAATTTCAAAGGAAAACTTTCATAATGTTAAATAAAGATTGCGGCAGGCTTGTGATTTTTCCCCGGGATTTCGGTTTGCACCATAAATAAAACTGACCACCACGATTTAACTGAAATATTGTTGAAAGTTGGGTTAAAGACCATACAAATGTAACCCTAAATACACCATAATGTTAAATAAAGATGAAATACCAGTCCTTTGTCGTTAAACTACAATCAATGAATAAATAAATTGTGATTAACAATGACAGACTTTATCACAGCACCCAATCGCTCTAAATCATATCCAAATGATATGAATAAAAATTGTTTAGAGGAACTTCCGGATATGACGAGGAGGACCTAAGGCAGAATCGTACAAAAATGTAAGGCGAGTATTTTCTGCAAAATAAACCTTTTTAAACAACATTATAAAGAATTAACTGGTAGAACGTGTTAATGTGGGTCACGGGTCACTGTGAGGTCCTGAAGGATTAATATAAACTGTGACACGTGGACGACCTGTGGATCCTGTTAGGCAACTGTGAACGGGGTTGCAATGACAAAAAATCTTTCAAATTTAATTGAAAGAGGCCTGTGTTTATGTTTGACTAACGACTTTCTATCATGCTGTTTATAGACAACAATTTACCCTTTGGGCACCTCAAACGCTGGAATTTTAGAATTTCTCATTTGTATGTCAGTGGGGTGAAACAGGATGTTATAAGCTGCTGAAATCCATCGATTAATGTAAAATACACACTTTTTTCACTTCTTGCACATATTTTTCACATGTTTTGTTATAGCTTATCGATGGTTTAATCCTAATAAGCTATACCGAATATAGAACACTATTTTTATTTGAGGGCTTAAACCCTACTTTAAATAGACTAATCCATTTTTCGCGGTAAAACTGATGGAGATCGATGAATGTTGATTTATGTGTACACAGTAGATAAGCAAGATTTCCAAGGTATTTTGAAAGTGTACTACGTATTCCAAAAAGGAATGCAGACAAAGAGCCCTGCTATTAATTCTGCCATTAATGCATGATGTGCCCCGTGTTTTTGTCTTCTCAAAATCCATTGTTTTGTCCAGCATTCCCTAATAACTAAAAAAAAATGCCACACTGTCGGAACTGTTCTAAAATGTGACCGTAAAAATCATATAAACAGAGACAACATCGATATCTCTAACATACATATCTAACAAAAGTCCTATAGTTGTACGAAATTAGAAGTACATTATCCGTCAGACTTGGCGCAGAGACTACATATTTAGGAAAAAGGCCATACATTTGGCACCTTTTTCTAACAACTAAAAAAATGACATCTGCCTCTAGACCATTGCAGTGCCACCTGTTAACGAACTTTACGACACTTCCTGTTCTGTCGATGACCATATGTGTAATTCCTGCTCACAAGATATTAAATGACAATCAATCAAATTAAATGAAATTTCGACATACGTTATTTCCTAATAACTTATATCAGAGCATCGGAATATATAATTTCAATTTACAATGCCCGTTGTAGACTATATTCTGATATAGAAGAAATATATATGTATTAAATTTTTGAACGTTTTGGCAATTTCCTGTAAATATCATGTCATTTGAAATAATAGAAGTTCTTGGAAAACAAATAAGTACAATCATATCCTGAAAGTGGAGAAGCCATTGTTATATACGGTTATATTACCATAGAATGCACATGTTCCTATTTGATCGTATGCAACCTGTTTTAGGGTCCATTTTGTACAATGGAGGCAAATATAGAAATAATTGTTTTTCTTTAATTCTTAAAATTGAATTTAATATAATTTTTCCCGAACCCAACTTCCTTTTCAAAAACTTATTTTGTATATTATTACAACTAATTTCGAATCAACGCATGCGCAATTGAGTCAAAGATATATTGATTGATTTATTATTGCTTAACGTCCAGTGAGCAGTATTTAAGCTACATTCAGGACGAGAGTCTTATCAATATTCAATATTATTAAAAAAAAAATAATAAAAAATGAGGGACGGGATGAGTCAACCGGTCAGCGACTTTTGACTGACACTGAAAAAATATGGTGAATTGAGCAGAGACGACAAATTTAGTTTTTTTTGTAACGGCTACAATGCAGCCACTCTTTTCTTTGAAATCCATACAAAAATGTCTTTAGCATACAGAGAGCGATACACTCTCAGAGACGTTGCTCTCTATGGTCCACGGTTAGGCTTTTCATATATATATAACCGAACAGCACCCCCTATCGAGAGGGACCCCCCTATATGCCACTCGGGAACGCGTTGAGCAGCTCTAGGAATCCTCATCAGTACCCAGTTTCGAAGATATATTTTCAAAAGAAGTATTTATTTAAAATTAAGATAACCCTGCGTAAGCATTACATTGATTTCGTGACTATTACAGTACGGTCTTGATTTGGTTATGGTTAGTATTTGGTTATGGTGTCTAACGTAACTTTCAACAATATTTCAGCTATATCGTGGTGGTCAGTTTTATTAGTGGAGGAAACCGGAGAACCCGGAGAAAACCACCGACCTTCCGCAAATCACTGATAAATTTTGTCACGTAATGTTGTATCTAGTAAACCTCACCTGTACGGGGTTCGAACTCACAATGCTATTGGTGATAGGTACTGATTACACAATTAATAGTAGTTATAAATTGAACTACCATACGGTCACGACCAGACGCCCCCGCTCTTGATTTGACGAAAAAAATCTGTGTTGTTCTAAAAATCAAAGAATGTCATTCGACCCTTTTATAATTTGTCTTTATCTACTGAAAGTTTGCTGGTTGTCTTTTACATTAATTCGTCAGTAGAACTTTTCTCCCGCAAACATCCATTGAGTTCTGAGATTTTTTATTCAATAAAACCACGCTTTCCTGTCATTAGTAGTAATGTGTGAGGGGAGTAGAATGATCCTATGGGATCCGATTGCATAACCACGTGGTAACCCTATCTCTAACTCTAACCCTAACCATAACCGTAGCCGTAACCCTAGCCCTAACCATGACATCAAGACATAAAAAAGTTAGATAATACAAATGCGATAAAATTTCCATCCGTAAATACATTTCTTATCTATCAAGGTAACAGTAATCTAACACTAACAATAGATAAGAGGAATGCGATAAAATTCTTATCCGTTAAGTGAATAAAAACCATCCGTACATACATCCGATGTTTACCCGACAATCATATGTAAACAAAGTATTGTAGATAGTAACAACGATCGAATCACTCATAATCAAATCGCACCAAACCAAACCTATTTCACAAAACGTTATCACATAATTGAACTGACATCCATTTTATATAAATCCAGTGCAGTGATTGTACATACTAATGTCCATCATTACAATGTCTGGAAAGACATACGTCAAGATTTTTTGTCTAAATTCAATACGGTAAATATAAAGCGATCGATATATTGTACCCTCTATCTATAACAATTCAACTGTTCAAACAAAATAAATAAGTAAACAAATGGGTCACTTCTTTTGTTTCAATAGTATACATAATAGACTAATGCGATAAA
>MJUT01003530.1:794121-804858 GCA_002080005.1 Gigantidas platifrons | reverse complement strand
TTTTCTGCGATATTCTTGAAATATTTCAGAGGTGGCATATCTATTCCTTATCTTAAAGAAGTTACGGTATACTTTCTGGATCCTTGATTTCATATCAACCTCAAGGACAAAATTTGTTCTTTGATCTTTTCTTTGATAAAGTAACAAAAATAACTAAATTGATTTTAAGAGCAATGAAACGTCGTTCATCCATATCTGCCATACAATTCAACATATACATTCATATGATGAATATTGCATTCTCAGAATATCTACTAATACTAAATGTAATCGTTAAATAATCCCATAATAACCCTACAATATTTTTCCTGAATTGTCTAAATGTGTAACACGGCGAAAGCTTACCATTTGTGAATATAAATAGAAATATACATTCAAAGGGAGATAATACAATATTATACACATAGTGCCTTTTATACAAGCAAACTTACAATTTCTGTATTGTTAATTTGGGGATCAAAATAATTACAAAAGTTCATATTGGAACTATACACTGATAAATAATAACAGCAGTTATCATTATACATATGAATAAAAAAAAATAGTATGTGTTCAATATATAAAAAGGGGTAGAGCGATGTTGTAAATGGGCTAAATGTACACATGACTTTTCTCCCAAGTTGAAGGCATCGCAACAAATTTCTACCGTCGTCATCACAAACTGGTTAATCGCTACAAATATCCATTGTTCACACGACAATTGTTTTTTTTCTTTGTAAGTAGATATGCATCTTCTCACCGACGAGACAATTAACCAGTCTAGACTACGAGAAACACCGCCGGCGCCTTCTTCTTCTTCTTCTTCTTCCCGTCTGGAGTTTACTCTAGGTTGAGTGTTAATACTCTCATAAGAAAGCGAAACTGCTTACTCTTCATGAACATCTTGGTTCGTTTCCGGCTTTGTGATGGAGTCCTCCTTATCTGTATTGGGTTTTTGTGTTGTGTTTTCCATTTCGTTTGTCTTCGTTCTATATCTTTGTTGGTTGTGTCTCTCTATTGCTCCTTCCGCTTTCTCTAACGTTTAGATACACAACATTACATGGACATTTTCACTTGAGAGTATATATTTCTCATTAGTTGAATTAGTAATCAAAGACTATTACCATTTACTAGTGAAGTTGGTTTCAGAAGATAATAGCAATGTATTTCTTTTTACTAATGTTCAGTTGATTAATTTATGTGGTAATGAGAACTAATAATAACTCAGAAAGACTACCTTAACCTATCTGAATATTGGCATCCTAATGTAAAGTGAAGTTCATCTTCAATGGCAGATCAATAGAATCTAATTTTGGTCTAATTTAATTTCTTATGTCGTCCTTTTTCAATTCCCAATTCACAACACAACAAAACAAACTAATATAGATAAGGAAGACGGACTCCATGACAAAGCCGGCATCTAAAATATGATGTCATTATCATATGGTAAATATATCAATACACTGTACCCATGTAAAAGAAGAAGAGTTTGTAGATACGACAGGAGCAATCGGAAGCTGTACAACTAGTTTTATATTTCATGAACACAATATCGTTGTCATTTCCTTAGGAAGATGGCGAGCAAGTAAGTCGGTATCTTTATGTGAGAAAACAAAATAACCATGTGACGCTAGACTTCCCATGTTATCCCATTGGACATTTTGTCCAAGTCCAACTGTCAACAGAAACGTACTATTATTGTCGATGCTATTTTTGATAGCTTCAATTAAATGTGTATCAAGGAATTGTCCGTTTGATACGAAAATAAAGAATCTATTTTCAGATATCGATATTGATTCGGTGTTCTGTATATATCGTAACAGTACGCTTTGATTGACACTTTCACCCGTGAAATCGATGGCTGCGACACGACCAAGTTGATAACGAAGATTTGAAGTGTTTTGTAGTGAAATGGCATGTATTATTTCACTTTGAAACACGTCAACCGACATCGTAACGTTTTGTAGCTTCAAAGACATAATTGTTTCCACAAAAGAGTAAATGAATTGTTTGCCTTCTTCGAATTCGCGTTTTGTTATGTAGGATGAACCATCCATCATAAAGTAAATCTCGCCCTCCATTTGTGATGTACAGGCTGAAAATAAAATGGTTTATATGTTAATATATTCAAACATTAATGTTGTAAAACAATAACAAAAAGTATTCAAAGATAAGTTATAACAAAACCCATTATATATTATCGCTATGATTGTCTCCCTTCTATTGAGCATTTTCTATAAGTATGTTGAGCAGCGAGATCATTAGAAGACCGCATTGTAGTTGTTCATGTTGTTCAATGAAAATAAAAAAAAACAATATGTTTTGGACAACACTATACGCAAGCAAATACAAATAACGCAAGTTAATGTGGAGAGCGAGTTGTCAGGGGTATAATTAATGTGGAGAGCAAGTTGGCAGGGGTATAATTAATGTGGAGAGCGAGTTACCAGGGGTATAATTAACGTGTAGAGCGAGTTGCCAGGGGTATAACTAATTGTACAAGAATAACCTTGATATAACCGAAAAACAAATAAGAATCAATCAATAATAAATAAACGTTAGATAAAACAGAAAGGGGAAATCAAGAAAGGACAATCCAGAGACACTGGCAAGATTGTGTTCGCAAGACACAGGACGAACACACAAAAACACAGAAAACAAAGAATATTATCAACAAGGACCCCACCAAAAACAGGGGGTGAACACCCATGTGCTCTCGTAGGGTAAGCAGTTCCTGCCTCTTATAAGAAAGCGTTTTCACTACTATCGATGTGTCGATACATTTACTGGTGGACTATACATCACCTCGATAGCGTTTTCACAACTATCGATGGGTCGATACATCTGCTGGTGGACTATACATCAGCTCAGTAGCGGTTCCTTCGACATTATCATGGCTTATTATATATATATTAATGTTTAACGTAATGTAACTTAGTCAAACTAAAATCAATTCCTTAAGCATAGGTAAGTTAAGCAGATATTTGATGTCCAGTTTAGAACCTTCTGTCTAAATATAAAAAACGTAGATGTATAAATCAGTGCACCGGTAAGTTTCTGAAATAACCTTCATCAGGTACACTCTAAGTCAGAAGACTGAACAGCAAAATAATTGAGGTCTTTGGGAGCAAGAAAACCAAAAGTAAATGGACAATCTCGGCTTGCCAAGTTTACACAGTGATGGTAAACAGGCCAATACAGAGCATCAAAACGAAAACAGTATTGCTGTTTAACGCCATGGTAAATAGATGATGATAAGTTCCGCTTAACCCCTTAACAGAGTGTCAGCAAAAGGACCACTTTTATAGCCTTGGTTTGACCCCACTACGACTCGAACCATCGATTTATAATTTTCAAGCCACTCCCCCCAAACAAATAACAATATAATTGATGACTTACAAAGACATGCTGGATTTGCATATTTTGCTTGAAGAAATCTCCAGATTTTACTTGAGGAAGGTTGTAGGATACTCTCCGTATTGCTCGCTATTTTTTCTAGAAGATCATGTTTAACAGATTTTCCTAATGCTATAGTCAACACATTAGCGAAGCTTTTCAGATTATTAGCTTCAGTTATTAAGTCACTTTTTCCAACCAGTAAACCATCTGTTAAAACAATAACCAATCGTTTTGCATATGACCTTGATCCTCTACCATAGCTGTACAGCTGCCTATGAAATAAACAAAGGTAATGATATATAATACAAATTGAGTTTTGTAGTTGCCATGTCAGAATTTCGTTGTTACCCAAAATTGTAACGAAGACAAAAAAAAGGACGAAATGTCTGAAGCAAACAATTATTCAAAAGGGCATATATGAATCATTTCAATATTCACAATTACATACATTGTTATAACATTTGCTTCAGAGAAAAATTTAAACATACTTGGGCATACAAGATTCTCTCTGTTGTGTTATTGTTAACCACTGGTCAATTTACCGTGTTAATTGTTGTTGAACGCATCAGAAGCGACCATTTACACAGTCTAAATGTGATAATAAAATTATACGTTTTATTACATTATTTACAGGAATTATTTCCCTTACAACGGGTAAAATGGTATCCGTTCCAGCAAGAACAAAGGAAAAGACAAATAATTTTAGTATATATATTTTTAATTATAGACATTTGAACGTTAAAAAATCAAAGGATTTCATAACAACTAGAAAACTCACAAATTGATTAAAATTGTGTACATATTACGGAATATATATATATTGGATCAGGAACTGCTTACCCTTCCGGAGCACTTGAGTTCACCCAACCCCGTTTTTAGTCGGGGTAGTGTTGCTCGATCTTTTTTTCCTTTTTGGCAATTGTACTGTGTCCTTCGATGTACGGCTTCTGATTACCCATGGTAATCAATTCGGAAATGTACAAATTGCCTATTGTTTTCAACATGCTAAATGACATACAATATTCAGTTTTGTGAAGATTTCCTTACTTCGTGAAAAGCAGTCCGTCCTTCAGATTCGACGTTCCCCTCGTTTCCCTAATCATTTCTATGTGCGCGAGCATCTCAGTTTTCTGTGAATATGAATTGAAATCAAATTCAACTTTAGCTTTTGATGAAAAGGACGTCATTGCTATACGAAATTCGTTGTTGCTCAGTGGCAAATACGATACCAGACTGGTGATTAATGTTTTGAGTGCCGATATGTCCATGCTTGAGGATAGGTCCAATACGAAGGCAATATCAACTGCATTAAGAAGACAAAGTCCTGGAGCTGCAAACATAAATGTTACATCGTTCAAAACAGATAAAAAAATAACATACCTGTCCAAACAATTCCAAAATCTAACGGGGAAATCATAGAAACAAAGACAAAAGAATGAGACTGCTAACAGAAATATGAATTACCGCTCACTGTCATACGAGTGGCCGGCCATGTCAAAATTGCCGTCACTAATTAACAGTTACTTTCGACAAGTAACGGATTGTTCATAAAAAGAATTGTGATACATTTTAATACATTGCAATGGAAAAACACCATATGTTGTGCAAAATATAAACACAAAAGCATCGGTTTCAGTTCAAGAGCATCATGGCGCTTTTGGATGAGGATTCGTGTCTTATTTGCGTTATTTATATTTGTTTGCGTATAGTGGTGTCCAAAACATACTGTGTTGTGCATTTGTTTTGTTTTTCTTCGTCTTGACTAGACTAGAACAATTGCATAATGTTAAAAGAATCAGCACGAGAGAATATTATATAGCTCATCTAATACATGTAATTTATGTTTTGAAAGGATGGCTTGGGCCGCTGATGATCAGAAGAAATATCAAAGTGCGTCAAATATGCCTGCGTGCTAAACACAAATAGTTCATTGATCAGTTGTGCTGTCTTCAACATTTCAAAACATTAATAGTAAGATCAAAAGTACGTTTTCATAATTTAGATGCATTAATTCAGATGATCCTATAATATATTTCATTAAACCATAATTAATCAGACAGTGGGGCAACAATCTAATTAAAATCTGATATTTAATTACCTCCCTTTTTCTGGTTGGCCTTTTTTGTAACATGATACCGCGCCTTTGTTAAATACAAATCCATTGGTCAATATCTTATATCAAAAGATTTAAAGCAATATGATGCATTTGAAAAGTAGGTCGGTTTTTTTTTCTTGACTAGGTATGCATACTGTTTTAACTAGTAACCCGATATTTATAGAAAACCATTATTTGTCGAACGTAGTATGTTACGTAGTATATCGCGATGAAAAAATGAACTCGATAGTTTTGGCTATACCGTTTAGGCCCTTTGGGTTTCTTGCTCCCAAAGGTTTTAAAATTACTTTGTTTCCAAATATTTTGGCTCTGAGCGTCACCTGATGAAGATTATTCCAGAAACGCGTCGTGCGCGCTACATTTCATATCTACGTTTTTGTTTAATCGAAATCTTGATATGAATAGCTATTAATGCTCTCCAGGCTTGGTATACGCACTTCTATAAAAATAGCCGAGCTAAACAATGGTCCAAAGCATGCCCTCTTACTGAAATGATGGGTCATGCTAAAGGTTTCCACATGTGGATAATCATTCGGCTCTCACATATAATTGGTGAGCAGCGGATATGTTCCACTTTTCGTAAACACTTTCCCGTCATTTCCTTATAACTGGGTTTGTAACGGATGTCACTAGTGCAGCAGTAACTGCTTACCCTTCCGGAGCACACGAATTCACCACTGGTTGTTAGTGAGGTTCGTGTTACTCGATCTTTAGTTTTATGTGTATGTTTTGTGGATCGTTGTTTGTCCGTTTGTATTTTTTCTCTTAACCATTGTGTTGTCTGTTCTTCGATATACGGATTCTGATTACCCCTTTGGTATCTTCAAACAAAGCTGAGTCACAATCTTGAACTTCAAGTTGATAGGACTAACCTACATACTTATGGATCATGGTATGTTAATTCAGTTTATGGAACAATCAAAACACAAAATAGAGAAGATATTATCGTCTCGGCTAATGAATATTTAATCTATAGAAGTATATTTTGTAAGTTGTTCATACCGAATAGTTCCGGTTTACAACAAACATGTTCTGCTTAATTAAATATATGTAGTTCACCAACACAGAGGGTTGGTAATTGTGCGAAATGACTTAAATGCCATATATATTATAATACGAAGGAGAGTAACAATGAACCTTTACCGAGCTCATTTCAAAGCCTTGTTTCTCTACCAAAACCAGGTGGAAATGTCCCAAAATAAACACCTATATTCATTAACTATAAATAAAGTTTTCCTACATTCCTTTTAATCTAGAACATATTGTTAAGCATTTGAAATAGAATTGTCTGCCAATATAGTTTAAGTCGTTAGTCCAAAGAACATAATGTTTCCTCTTCAAAAGATGATTGTGACGCTTACCCAAAGAATCAGAACAAAATGGCATTACTCGCTTTATCAGCAATCATTGAAATGACTGTTAGAGTACACATTTAGTACTTTACAGCAGTAGTTGTTCATATCAGACAGATATTCCTCCTCTGTAGACAATTTATTTTTCAGATCAGTGCTGAGAACTCCAGAATGAATGGTTAACAGCTTTTCCATGCAAAGTTGATGGTTGAATGCCGACATAAACTACATCGATAAATATTATGTTTCAAATGCTTAACATATATTTTATAGTCAAGTGAAGGTCGGGAAACCTTTATCTTAACTTATATAGTTTACGTGTAATTATGTGCATTTTGGGACTTTAATTTGTTTTTCATACTGCATATTTGTAGAGATATAATACTTTGAACTAAGCTGGGTAAGATTTCGTTGTCACTATTACTAGTATAAATATTATATCTAGGGATTTCGTGCCATGCTTGGTACTGGCCCATGATGTGTTGATTATTCAGGGGTCAGAATATATCACTCTTCATGTTTATGTTATCATCGCCATCGTTTTTGGCTGATGATAAACTGTTTAAGTGTATTATTTATAGATTAATGCATGCCCTTTTCTATATCAGGACTGTTATCATCCTGAGAGACCGATATCGGCAAGAGGGCTTTATTCCGAGGGTCAATATCGGTCGAGGGATGATAACAGTCCTGATATGGACAAACATATGTAGTAATCTATTTATCACATATTTCAACATGGAATTAAAAAGAACAAAATCAGTAACTTTTTTGTGTTTGGATTTTCATATTTTCTACGAATGAGTCAGTTTCTGTTTGCGAAACACCAACAAATCTTTCCGCGCTGGACGCCGACATTTTCCAAACGAAAATTGACAGTTGGGCGGAAGTGACGTCATAGGGCTCACGAGAGGCTGATATCGCTGTGGCATTTCCGGTGTTTACGTATGGCAAAAATTGACGTTATTACTTATAAAGATGTGATAATGTTCTATATTTGTTTATTCGCTGGTCAAGGTGTGGATCACATTAAGTGTGGTTTGTAACAGGCACAAATGTAATCTTAGATTAATGTGTTCTGCCACTAATTGTAAACCAAAGGTTTGTTTCGTGTTGTTGCGGATTGAATGATATTCAGTTATAACAGAGCTATAAAGATAAGTATGATACAAACTTCCAGGAGTAGGTGCTGGCTCAATTTCTTCAAGGTCAACTCTGAAGACGAACTTTCCAGGGCTGCCAACATTAGACATGGACGGAATGTTTATAATATTGGACGTCATTGACCCTTCTACCGTGTAGTAATGTACTTCATCCCCCATGTTAAACCCAACCTTATGAAAAAAAAAAACAGACGATCCACCATTTACAAAATTCTAGAAATATACACTGTTTCAGTAAAATCACAACGTTGCATCACCATAATCATCTATTAACATTATATGTTCATTTGATTTGGAAATCCTCATTTGATTGGTTAAAAGGATGACACGTGCCTTCGAAATATACACTTTTTGATATCTACACACTCTTGTTCCATAGTGTGCTGAGACATGCGGTTGTTTTGACTAATCGTGAAAATAGCTACCCGTCTTTTATTTTTCTTTAAAAATTTTGGTTTTTGATAATCATTTTTGCCTTTTAAAAAAAAGTTACAATATATTTTCAGCTCTTGCGTTTTATTGCCTCTAAGCGTAATATTGTTTTTTTTTTATTAAGGGCGACTCAATAAAACAATAAAATAATTAACATATTTAACCTATTGACCTTGTACTTATTATTATTAGGGGGCGACATGGCCATGATCATATGGTAGTTGGATTTATAACTACCTATGCAATCATAGGAACTATCACCAATGATGTCGTGAGTTCGAATCTCGATCAGGGTACAACATTGTGTGATAATATTTTCAGTGACTTGCGACTTGTCGGTGGTTTTCACCGGGTCCTTTGGTTTCCTCTACCAATCAAACTGACCGCCACGATATAACTGAAATATTGTTGAAAGTGCTGTAAAACACCACTTACCACACAAACAAATAAAAATCTAATAAAGATTAACTATATAAATGTGAAATGATTTACAATATGTTACCTGAGCAGCCTTTCCATCAAGACCAGTATTATCGTTTCCGCCATTTAATCTTCCAGTGGTCCACTCTATTTTGTTATAATTATATATCACATAAGCATTTTTTGTATCCGAAATTAAAACTGCTTGAAACGTGTTTCTCTGGAAATAAAAGTGGAATAAACACCAATAATTGTACGTTAATTGAAATGCATTTGATCTATTTTGATTTGTTATTAAATCAAAATGTTTACTGTTCCCACTGACTAATAGATAGCTACAAAAGCTTCATAACAGGCATACCACAATATACCGTCCATCTTGCAATCTAATTTTCTACTTTTGAGTATATCAGTGGGATGCTGGGATCCAATTAGCCGATTCCTCCATGCCACATATTTGTTCCTATCAGAAGCCAAGACCTGGATTTTGAATGTCATATGCCGTGGTCTGCTATGTGGTAAATAGCTTGAGGTGAGAGGTGGTTGATTTTGTTTGCTGTTGATATTGAAGGAATTATTGACCATCGTTGTGTATGCGTTCATAACTCAATATACATTGATATACATTGTTTGCACAAAGGTTATCCAAAAAGTTTGATACCTTTTTCACATATGGTCTCTTCAGAAAATTAATAACATATTTGGGTGTTTTCGAATAGTTGATACTAAGCCTATCGACCACATCGGTGGTATGGTGGTTAGCGTGTTCGCTTCAAGTGCGGTAGATCGTGGGTTCGAGCTTCAGGCAAGTCAAACCAAAGCCTATGAAACTATTATTTGCTGCTTCACCGCTAAGCACACAGTATTAAGGAATAAGAACAAAGACTAATTGTCCCGGAATAGGGATAATGTGACCGAGTGGAGCGACATGTCTACCCTCCGACTGTTGTTTTACTGAGCTCGCACTATAAAATCCAACTCAGCGTGTTGGTCTCATACGAAGCTGATTTAGTCATTTTAGACCGGTAACTTTTTATCGGAAGGTTATAATATTAATACATATATCAGGGGCGTTCGTGGTCGTGATCGTACAGTAGGTGTATTTATAATCATTACATATCCCACTAATACTGTGACTTGTGAGTTCGCATCCCGCTCAGTTAGTTAGTGACTTGCAGCAGGTCGGTTGTTTTCTCAATTTTTTTCTAGTCTCTATTTTCCTCCACCAATACCACGGACGGTCACGATATAACTGAATAATTGTTAAAAGTTGCGTTAGACACCATGACCCTAGTAGATTTGAAAGACCGTGTAAGTGAATGCAGTATTAATTTTCTGCTCGAACTAAATGAAGAGTACATTTCTAGAGATTCTTATTTAGTGTTATCGTCTGCTATATTTAGCTTTTGTCAGGGGCGATAAAGGGAAGAGTGGTCTGCTGTTTTTTGTTTGTTTGTTTGATTTTTTTTTATTAACTTAATTCTTTATTTATTTCAAGAGGATTACATACAGCCAGATGCTACTAGTAGCTCTCCTCAACATAGATACACACAACAAAAGAATACAAATTAATAAAGAGAAAAGACAAGACAACAATATAATACAAGACAAGACAAATCTCTCTCTCTCTCTCTCTCGCTCGTAAAGGTGATCATTATAGATTTTTTTTTTAACCATCGCTATGACATTTGCAAACAAAGTGTCGGAAATTAACGAAGAGGTAGGTCATCCATTGATTGTTAGTATGCGGCTGCTGGCCAATGACCACTTTACTTTCAGCGAGAACGTCAGAACATTATGGTTATATGTTAGTGGTCACTAAACTCGGTTTAAAAAAAAATTCCATACCTTATTTAGTCCCAAGGCGGAAGCGCCA
>MJUT01003530.1:767032-779149 GCA_002080005.1 Gigantidas platifrons | reverse complement strand
AATGAAAATTAATACTACACAGAGAATGTAAACATTGAGCAATATGAACTCCATAAAAACAGGTGGTGAATTCAAGTGCTCCGAAATTGTACAGAGTTTCTTTCTGCTCTACTACTGGTACATATGGTGTTGTCCTCTTTTAAACCGGTTATAAGTCGTGAAAATGAAAAGGAGGACGATATTGCGACTGTGACAGACGGAACGTATACGTGGTCATCGTCTATGACACAAATATTCCGTAACGATTTACCAAGTAATCGTGGCGACCGTAAAACTGTCGATGTAATAAATGTAACTTGTTTACTAGAAACCCTTGGTTCAATAACTTCCTCGTTAGCAACTTTTTTTCTATCAAGTAAATCATGACAAGCTCAGGAATGCGTTATCAACTGAGAGATACCCATATGCATATGCTACTGAAATTTCGCTACACATAAATGGAGAGTTCAAAATGAGGAAATAATGTTTTTGAAAGAACTGCTAAATTCACTTGCCACTGCTATTCAGGATCCATGGCATTTTTTGGACAATAAGCGATACGATTCCTACTTCGGTAAACATCGGCTCATATATGCATAATTATATAGTTTCGATAGCTTGGTTTACCAGTATTATCAATGACTGTAACGATTGCGAAGGAACACAGATTGACGAATTGAACTTTACAATATTTCACAGGTGGCATATATATTCCTAACTTAAAGAAGTTGTGGTACCTTTCAGGATCCTTGATTCCATATTAACCTCAAGGACAAAATGTGTTCTCTGATTGTTTTTGGATAAAGTAACTAAAATAATTAAATATACTTTAAGAGCAATAAAACGTCGTTCATCCATTGCTGCCATACAATTCAGCATAACCCTCTCAGAATTTCTACTAAAGTAATAATTGTTTGATTAGAATAACGAAAATTTGAAATATCTTTAAAAAAAAAATGTAGATTTTAAAGTAGAAGTGTAAAAGAGAGTTTTGTAGAGAATCAAGGGTGCTAATTGAATTTGGAAGTTTGCAGACCAGAAAGTGAACAGATTTGGCCCTGCTCATATAGAAAAATCGCATTTCAAAGAAATTTTTGGGTGTATATTTTGACAAAGTTTTATGAAATACAGAGGGAATAAGTCTATAAAAGAGAACAGCCTGCGACCGTGGGTTTAGATCCCTGACGACAATAGACACTCGACGGTCACCCGAGAGATTCCATTGTTCTCCGTAGAGCTCGTCACCATCTCCTACGCGCACTATTGAGTTCATTGATTTGTACCTGTAAAATATGTTACCTGTAAAAATTATTTAGACTGGGAACTTTTTCGTTATTTTATTTTTTCACTAAACATATAGCACTTCTGTCTTTAACAGTGAACAAAAATGAAATTTTCATATATAATATGAAGATAAAACATATGACATTGAGCTATTCTTTTTTTTACCAAACTTGCAACTTAACATTGATAAAAAATACCAACAAATTGCAATACTTATTGATGAATCATCGATACTTGCAATTGTTTCACGTAACTATTCTACTAAGCCAAGTTATATCTTTCAACTCAAACGTGAGCTAAAAGTTTGGATATATATATATATTTAGCCTATTCCACTTCAAAGTGCTCATCCAAAACAGGAATCCGAAGTTTCGATCTTTGTCTTTGTTTGTTTTGACTTTTCATGAATATAAGGCCCGTTTCATGTTTGGTTTTCGGTTGGATTATAAACTGTCCCTGTTTATCTTTTCTTTGTTCTGCGTCAAGTTGTTTTCTGTATTATTTATGTGTTATGATCAATATATAAGTTAATAAATTCATCTGACCCCAGATAGATTCAACAGTTACAACTGTTCTTAAACTTTAATGAATTGGCAGACACGTGTTCCAAATATTTTCGGCATTGACTTAAACGTGACATTTATTAGATTTTTACATTTTTTTCTCTGTCTATTATACTTAATATGATTATGCTTTAACCCGCGTCGTCATCCGAGTCATCATCACAAAAATCAATGATTTTAGGATCTATGACACTTCTATCTATACAGTTTTCTTTGCAGTATTCTTTTTCACTTTTGACAACATGTTCTTCTGCTTTTGTCGACACATCTTTTGTTATTTTTCCGAAAGCAGCATACGTGAGTTCTTTAACATCTTTTAATCGGAAGGTGGTATTGTTTTAGCCACGCAACCTTTGACTTGCGCCCATATTAATTCTTTCGAGTTAAGTTCACAGTGTCATGTCCGTGTAAATTAGCAATTTTATCTGTTAAACTACTGGGGTATTTTTCTGTTTTATGTTTCATATAATACTTTTTTGGTATCAGTAGCAGAAAAGGGAATGTTGTGTTGTGTAAGATAGTTTTGGAGAACAGCTTTTTTTTTCTTACTAAAATTTGGGCGCACCGTATCTTCTGTTTTAACATTGTGATAACTTGCATTATCTAACACAACCAGGCTAGGATTTTTCAGAGTGGGCATCAGTTGATTTTCAAACCACTCAAGAAAGACAAAACTATTCATCTCCTGGTGATAGTCACCATCCTTTGATTTGGCCAGAAACACTAAATCGCAGCCGTCAATCAAACCATCACTTCGCGTACCTACATGCAAAACAATTAAACGTTTGCCTTTGCCCGAGGGTATGTTTGGGGCATTAGACCCATCATTCGGAAGCCACATATAATCTGTGCAGTGAATTAGGTTCACCCATGTTTCATCCAGGTACACAATATCATACCCTGCTTCCCTAAAAGATTTGATCTTTCTCAGATAATTACACCTATCATTGATAATAGACACTTGGTCGTACAGAACTCTTCGATTATCACCTATTTTATAAGTATATCCAAGATCAATGAGAGTGAGAGTAAGTTTAGACTTTGATATTTTAATAGAATCTTTTATTTCCTTATGTATTATTGAGACGGTCGGAGCAATTTTCCGTGAATATAAACCGTGGATTGTTCTTTTAATAACACAATGATCAAAGTCGTCCACAATTTTAGCTCTTTCTTTGGGTCTATTTGACTTAAAAGGCCTCTTACCATTCATAATACGGTGCACTGAAGTGTAAGACACACCCACAGCTTTAGATGTCCTTTGATATACCCTATCAAATGAGACAATTTGCTTACTGAAAAAGGCAAACAACTTTTTTACAAACTTTTGGCATTCCGGAGATAAGTAAAAAAATGCAAAATATAACAATAATTTATGAGAGAAATGCTTGTCAGTTTCGTCTAAAGTACACGTGGCTGAGAGAAAGATTTTACAGATGAGATACCTGACGTACGAATGGCTCCTCTATAAAGTACATCTACTCCCACCCGAAAAATGACAACAAAATAGGACCAAAATACACAATTTCATCTGAATGCAGCCTCAGCCAAAACAATAAGAAGCAGTACAATAACATTTTTAGCTAGCACTCTTAATTCTAAATAAAACTCTCGTTTAGTTTGCTGTTCAAAAATCTATTGTTTAAAAGATATTTGGATTTTTCGTTATTCTAATAAAAAAATTATTACTTTAATACTAAATGTAATCGTTAAATAATCCCATAATAACCCTACAATATTTTTCCTGAATTGTTTAAATGTGTAACACGGCGAAAGGTTTACAAGAAGTGCTCACCATTTGTGAGTATACATATAAATATACATTCAAAGGGAGATAATACAATATTATACACATAGTTCCTTTTATACAAGCAAACTAACAATTTCTGCATTGTTAAATTTGGGATTAAAATAATTACAAAAGTTCATACACTCATAAATAATAACAGCCGTTATCATTATATATATGAAAAACAAATAAATAAATGTGTGTTCAATACATACAAAAGGGGTAAAGTAATGTTGTAAATGGGAATAAATGTACGCATGACGTTTCTCCCATGTTGAAGGCATCGCTACACATTTCTACAGTCGTCATCACCAACTTGTTAATCTCTACAAATTATCCATTACTCGTACGGCAATTGTTTTTTTTCCTTTGTAAGTAGATATGCTTCTTCTCACCGACGATACCGTTAACCGGTCTTGTCTACGAGAAAAACTGCCGGTGTCCTCCTCCTCTTCTTCTTCTTCTTCTTCCCGGCTGGAGTTTACCCTAGGTTGAGTGTTAATACTCTCATAAGAAAGTGGAACTGCTTACTCTTCGTAACCATCTTGGTTCGTTTCCGGCTTTGTGATGGAGTCCTCCTTATCTGTATTAGGTTTTTGTGTTGTGTTTTCCATTTTGTTTGTCTTCGTTCTGTATCTTTGTTGGTTGTGGTTACATGGACATTTTCACTTAAGAGTATATATTTCTCATTAGTTGAATTAGTAATCAAAGATTATTACCATTGACTAATGGTTTCAGAAAATAACAGCAATGTATTTCTTTTTACTAATGTTCAGCTGATTAATTTTTATTGTAATGAGAACTAATAATAACGCAGAAAGACTACCTTAACCGATCTGAATTTTGGCATCCTAATGTAAAGTGAAGTTCATCTTCAATGTCAGATCAATAGAATCTAATCTTGGTCTAATTTAATTTCTGATGTTTTCAATTCCCAATTCACAACACACAAAAAAACTAATATAGATAAGGAAGACGGACTCCATGACAAAGCCGGCATCTAAAATATGATGTCATTATCATATGGTAAATATAACAATACAGTGTACCCATGTAAAAGAAGAAGAGTTTGAAGATACGACAGGACCAATCGGAAGCCGTACAACTAGTTTTATATTTCATGAACACAATATCGTTGTCATTTCCTTAGGAAGATGGCGAGCAAGTAAGTCGGTATCTTTATGTGAGAAAACAAAATAACCATGTGACGCTAGACTTTCCATGTTATCCCATTGGACATTTTGTCCAAGTCCAACTGTCAACAGAAACGTACTATTATTGTCGATGCTATTTTTGATAGCTTCAATTAAATGTGTATCAAGGAATTGTCCGTTTGATAGGAAAATAAAGAATCTATTTTCAGATATCGATATTGATTCGGTGTTCTGTATATATCGTAACAGTACGCTTTGATTGACACTTTCACCCGTGAAATCGATGGCTGCGACACGACCAAGTTGATAGCGAAGATTTGAAGTGTTTTGTAGTGAAATGGCATGTATTATTTCACTTTGAAACACGTCAACCGACATTTTAACGTTTTGTAGATTCAAAGACATAATTTTTTCCACAAAAGAGTAAATGAATTGTTTGCCTTCTTCGAATTCGCTTTTTGTTATGTAGGATGAACCATCCATCATAAAGTAAATCTCGCCCTCCGTTTGTGATGTACAGGCTGAAAATAAAATGGTTTATATGTTAATATGTTAAAAAATTAATTTTGTAAAACAATAACAAAAATATTCAAAGATAAGTTATAACAAAACCCATTATATATTATCGCTATGTTTGTCTCTCTTCTATTGAGCATTTTCTATAAGTATGTTGTGCAGCGAGATCATTAGAAGACCGCATTGTAGTTGTTCATGTTGTTCAATGAAAATAAAAAAAAGCAATATGTTTTGGACAACACTATACGCAAGCAAATACAAATAACGCAAGTTAATGTGGAGAGCGAGTTGCCAGGGGTATAATTAATTGTACAAGAATAACCTTGATGTAACCGAAAAACAAATAAGAATCAATCAATAATAAATAAACGTTAGAGAAAACGGAAATGGAAATCAAGAATGGACAATCCAGAGACACTGGCAAGATTGTGTTCGCAAGACACAGGACGAACACACAAAAACACAGAAAAGTAAGAAAATGAGCAACGAGGACCCACCAAAAACTGGGGTTGAACACCCAGGTGCTCTCGTAGGGTAAGCAGTTCCTGCCTCTTATAAGATAGCGTTTTCACTACTATCGCTGGGTCGATACATCTGCTGGTGGACTATACATCAGCTGAGTATTGAGTACTTTAGACATTAGCATGGCTTATTATATATATATTCATGATTGGCATAATGTAACTTAGTCAAACTAAAATCAATCCCTTAAGCATAGGTAAGCTAATCAGATGTTTGATGTCCAGTTTAGAACCTTCGGTCTAAATATAAAAAATGTAGATGTATAAATCAGTGCACCGGTAAGTTTCTGAAATAACCTTCATCAGGTACACTCTAAGTCAGAAGATTGAACAGCAAAATAATTGAGGTCTTTGGGAGCAAGACAACCAAAACTAGATGGACAATCTCGGCTTGCCAAGTTTACACAGTGATGGTAAACAGGTCAACAAAACGAGAACATTATTGTTGTTTAACGCCATGGCAAATAGATGATGATAAGGTCCGATTAGCCCCTTAACAGAGAGTCAGCAAGAGGACCACTTTTATAGCCTTGGTTTGACCCCACCACGACTCGAACCTTCGATTTATAATTTTCAAGCCGCTTCCCCCAAACAAATAACAATATAATTGATGACTTACAAAGACATGCTGGATTTGCATATTTTGCTTGAAGAAATCTCCAGATTTTACTTGAGGAAGGTTGTAGGATACTCTCCGTATTGCTCGCTATTTTTTCTAGAAGATCATGTTTAACAGATTTTCCTAATGCTACAGTCAACACATTAGCGAAGTTTTTCAAATTATTTGCTTCAGTTATTAAGTCACTTTTTCCAACCAGTAAACCATCTGTTAAAACAATAACCAATCGTTTTGCATATGACCTTGAACCTCTACCATAACTGTACATCTGCCTATAAAATAAACAAAGGTAATGATATACAATACAAATTGAGTTTTGTAGTTGCCATGTCAGAATTTCGTTGTTACCCAAAATTTTAAAGAAGACAAAAAAAAGGACGAAAAAGGACGAAATGTCTGAAGCAAACAATTATTCAAAACGGTGTATATGAATCCTTTCAATATTCACAATTACATACATTGTTATAATATTTGCCTCAGAGAAAAATTGAAACATACTTGGGGGCATACAATATTCTCTCTGTTGTGTAATTGTTAACCACTGGTGAATTTACCATGTTAATTGTTGTTGAACGCACCAAAAGAGACCATTTACACAGTCTAAATTTGATTCTAAAATTATACGTTTTATTACATTATTTAAAGGAATTATTTCCCTTACAATGGGTAAAATGGTATCCGTTCCAGCAAGAGCAAAGGAAAAGACAAATAATTTTAGTATCCTATATATATTTTTATTTGTAGACATTTGAACGTTAAAAAATCAAAAGGATTTCATAACAACTAGAAAACTCACAAGTTGATTAAAATTGTGTACATATTACGGGATATATATATTGGATCAGGAGCTGCTTACCCTTCCGGAGCACTTGAGCTCACCCAACCCCGTTTTTAGTCGGGTGCGTGTTCCTCGATCTTTTTTTTCATTTTTGGCAATTGTACTGTGTCCTTCTTCAATGTACGGCTTCTGATTATCCATGGTAATCAATTCGGAAATGTACAAATTGCCTATTGTTTTCAACATGCTAAATGACATACAATATTCAGTTTTGTGAAGATTACCTTACTTCGTGAAAAGCAGTCCGTCCTTCAGATTCGACGTCCCCTTCGTTTCCCTAATCATTTCTATGTGCGCGAGTATCTCAGTTTTCTGTGAATATGAATTGAAATAAAATTCAACTTTAGCTTTTGATGAAAATGACGTCATCGCTATACGAAATTCGTGGTCGCTCAGTGGCAAATACGATATCAGACTGGTGATTAATGTTTTGAGTGCCGGTATCTCCATGATTGAGGATAGGTCCAATACGAAGGCAATATCAACTGCCTTAAGAAGACAAAGTCCTGGAGCTGCAAACATAAATTTTACATCGTTCAAAACAGATAAAAAATAACACACCTGTCCAAACAATTCCAAAATCTAACAAAGCCAAAAGAATGAGACTGCTAATAGAAATATAAATTACCACTCACTGTCATACAAATGGTCGGCCATGTCAAAAATGTTGTACAAAATATAAACACAAAAGCATCGGTTTCAGCTCAAAAGCATCACGGCGCTTTAGGAGGACTCGTGTCTTATTTGCGTTATTTATATTTGTTTGCGTATAGTGGTGTCCAAGACATAATGCGTTGTGCATTTGTTTTGTTTTTCTTCTTCTTGACTAGACTAGAACAATTGTATAATGTTAAAAGAGTCAGCGCGAGAGATTATTATATAACTCATCTAATACATGTAATTTATGTTTTGAAAAGATGGCTTGGGCCGCTGATGATCAGAAGAAATATCAAAGTGCGTGAAATATGCCTGCGTACTAAACATAAATAGTTCATTGATCAGTTGTGCTGTCTTTAACATTTCAAAACATTAATAGTAAGATCAAAAGTACGTTTTCATAATCTAGATGCATCAATTCAGATGATCCTATAATATATTTCATTAAACCATAATTAATCAGAGTAGAGCATATTTGATCAATCTAATTAAAATTTGATATTTAATTACCTCCCTTTTTCTGATTGGCCTTTTTTGTTGCATAATACCGCGTCTTTGTAAAATACAAATCCATTGATCAATATCTCATATCAAAAGATTTAAAGCAATATGATGCATTTGAAAAGTAGGTCGGTATTTGTTTTCTTGACTAGGTATGCATACTGTTTTAACTAGTAACCCGATATTTCTTGAAAGTAAGCCGTTAATTGTCGAACGTAGTATGTAGTATGTTACATGTTAACAATATCGCGATGAAAAAAGGAACTCGATAGCTTTGGCTATACCGGTTAGGACCTTCGGTTTTCTTGCTCCCAAATGTTTTAAAATTACTTTTTTTTCTAATATTTTGGCTCCGAGTGTACCTGATGAAGGTTATTCCAGTAACGTACCTGATGAATGTTATTTCAGTAACGTACCTGATGAATTTTATTCCAGTAACGTACCTGATGAAGATTATTCCAGTAACGTACCTGACGAAGGTTATTCCAGTAACGTACCTGACGAAGGTTATTCCAGTAACGTACCTGATGAAGGTTATTCCAGTAACGTACCTGATGAAGGTTATTCCAGTAACGTACCTGATGAAGGTTATTCCAGTAACGTACCTGACGAATGTTATTCCAGTAACGTACCTGACGAAGGTTATTCCAGTAACGTACCTGATGAAGGTTATTTCAGTAACGTACCTGATGAAGATTATTCCAGTAACGTACTTGATGAAGATTATTCCAGAAACGCATCGTGCGCACTAACTTTGATATCTACGTTTTTGTTTCATCGAAAGTTTGACATGAATAGCCATTCATAACCTCCAGGCTTGGTATACGCACTTCTATAAAAATGGCTGAGCTAAGCCATGGTCCAAAGCATGCCCTCTTACTGAAATGATGGGTCATGCAAAAGGTTTCCACATGTGGATGATTATTCGGCCCTCAAATATAATTGGTGAGCAGCGGATATGTTCCACTTTTCGTAAGCACTTATCCGTTATTTCCTTATAACCGGGTTTGTAACGGATGTCACTAGTGGAGCAGTAACTGCTTACCATTCCGGAGCACATGAATTCACCCCTGGTTTTTAGTGAGGTTCGTGTTACTCGATCTTTAGTTTCATATGTATGTTTTGTGGATCGTTGTTTGTCGTTTGTACTTTTTCTTTTGGCCATTGTGTTGTCTGTTCTTCTTCGATATACGGATTCTGATTACCCCTTTGGTATCTTCAAACTCTTCGTCAAAAAAACTGAATCACAATCTTGAACTTCAAGTTGATAGGACTAAGCTTCATACTTATGGAGGATGGTATGTTAATTCAGTTTATGGAACAATCAAAACACAAAATAGAGAAGATATTATCGTCTCGGCTAATAGATATTTAATCTATAGAAGTATATGTTGTAAGTTGTTCATACCCAATAGTTCCGGTGTACAACAAACATGTTCTGCTTAATCAAATATATGTAGTTTCCCAAGACAGGGGTTGGTAATTGTACGAAATGACTTAAATGCCATGTATATAATAATACGAAGAGGAGTAACAACGAACCTTTACCCAGCTCATTTCAAAGGCTTGTTTCTCTACCAAAACCAGGCGGAAATGTTCCAAAATAAACACCTATATATAATGTTTTCCTACATTCATTTTAATCTAGAATATATTGTTAATTATAATATGACTCCGTGTTATCGTTAGTTTATATAATACTCAACAACAACACTTTTAGCGCAAACGCGGTAATGTTGTCAATTTGGCTATTCCGTGTACCCTCCCGCGAAATGGTGAACGTTATACTGACCTACATTTAACGTAGAAAATTAAAATTCCGCGAAATGTTGTTGATAATTTTGGCACGTAAACAACATGACGTCATATGAAGACTTCCAGTTTAGAACATAGAGATCCTGACGTTTTTTGGTTTCGTGTACGCCTCCTTGTCGAAGTGATATTTGTAGTATTTTCCCTTTCTCTTGAATTGATGTTCATCAATGACAAAATTTAGTAATCTTAAATGACAGAAATCGTATCTAGAAATGACAAAAATCGTATCTTTGTGTTCGGGAGGGTAACGGAGCAGCCAAATACATTGCTGTGTGTATAGGCGGCGTTTTGCAAGTAAATTACCGTATTTGTCCTATTAGAATCGAAATAATCCATGGCAGCCATTGTGTTATATTCATTTAACCATGGGCTGGGCCTTTATAATCGTTAATTTAACCCCTCGCTATCGCTCGGGATTAAATTCGATTATAAAGGCTCAGCCCATGGTTAAATGAATATAACACAATGGCTGCCATGGATTATTTCGATTCTAATAGGACAAATACGGTAATTTACTTGCAAAACGCCGCCTATACACACAGCAATGTATTTGGCTGCTCCGTTACCCTCCCGAACACAAAGATACGATTTTTGTCATTTCTAGATACGATTTCTGTCATTTAAGATTACTAAATTTTGTCATTGATGAACATCAATTCAAGAGAAAGGGAAAATACTACAAATATCACTTCGACAAGGAGGCGTACACGAAACCAAAAAACGTCAGGATCTCTATGTTCTAAACTGGAAGTCTTCATATGACGTCATGTTGTTTACGTGCCAAAATTATCAACAACATTTCGCGGAATTTTAATTTTCTACGTTAAATGTAGGTCAGTATAACGTTCACCATTTCGCGGGAGGGTACACGGAATAGCCAAATTGACAACATTACCGCGTTTGCGCTAAAAGTGTTGTTGTTGAGTATTATATAAACTAACGATAACACGGAGTCATATTATAATTAACAATATATTCTAGATTAAAATGAATGTAGGAAAACATTATATATAGGTGTTTATTTTGGAACATTTCCGCCTGGTTTTGGTAGAGAAACAAGCCTTTGAAATGAGCTGGGTAAAGGTTCGTTGTTACTCCTCTTCGTATTATTATATACATGGCATTTAAGTCATTTCGTACAATTACCAACCCCTGTCTTGGGAAACTACATATATTTGATTAAGCAGAACATGTTTGTTGTACACCGGAACTATTGGGTATGAACAACTTACAACATATACTTCTATAGATTAAATATCTATTAGCCGAGACGATAATATCTTCTCTATTTTGTGTTTTGATTGTTCCATAAACTGAATTAACATACCATCCTCCATAAGTATGAAGCTTAGTCCTATCAACTTGAAGTTCAAGATTGTGATTCAGTTTTTTTGACGAAGAGTTTGAAGATACCAAAGGGGTAATCAGAATCCGTATATCGAAGAAGAACAGACAACACAATGGCCAAAAGAAAAAGTACAAACGACAAACAACGATCCACAAAACATACATATGAAACTAAAGATCGAGTAACACGAACCTCACTAAAAACCAGGGGTGAATTCATGTGCTCCGGAATGGTAAGCAGTTACTGCTCCACTAGTGACATCCGTTACAAACCCGGTTATAAGGAAATAACGGATAAGTGCTTACGAAAAGTGGAACATATCCGCTGCTCACCAATTATATTTGAGGGCCGAATAATCATCCACATGTGGAAACCTTTTGCATGACCCATCATTTCAGTAAGAGGGCATGCTTTGGACCATGGCTTAGCTCAGCCATTTTTATAGAAGTGCGTATACCAAGCCTGGAGGTTATGAATGGCTATTCATGTCAAACTTTCGATGAAACAAAAACGTAGATATCAAAGTTAGTGCG